>JASAND010018761.1:0-46910 GCA_030248195.1 Trissonchulus latispiculum
AAATGCGTTCGAAGTGCAATGTGTATGTTTATGACTACCCATGTTTGTACGTACTATTTATCGTTGCTTCCGTATTTATAAGCACATATATATACACATATTCATATTATTACAATACTGCTAGTGATGGGCACCGGATATTTTTATATCCGGATATCCGCCTATTTTGCGTTAACGGATATCCGGATATCCGGTTATCCGCCTATTCCAAACTGAAGTTCAAGAAAAATTTTCGATTTTGCAGTTAAACGTGCAATTTTTCTGTCAATTATGCTGTGAATTTCTATCATGCAATCAAGCCACAACCTTGATTTCAACTATATTTTTGAAAAATATTTTCAAAATTTTGAAATTTTTGTCAAAAATTTGCTAATTTTTCATTACTTTGTCTGAAATGCACAAGGATATCCGGATATTTTTCTCAAATCGGATATTATCCGGATATAAAAATTATCCGGATATCCGGATATCCAGTGCCCATCACTAATACTGACATATATACCCACTTTACGTACGTACTGAATTTGGAAACTGAAACTGCCCAAAAGTATTGAATTTTGAAGCGAAAATCGCAGCAATGGTCCACGGGCAACCGTTGTTGCCGTGATCTGGAAGGCACATACTACCACTGTCATTACTATAACCACCATTTCTACTATATAGCACAACTAGACATTTAAATCCAGCTTCAACGCTGTTATTCATTTTCTGGGGGCTCCGCCCCCCAGCACCCCCCTATCAACAGGTTTCCAGCAACTTTCAGTTCTGACCCACTTTTATCAGTTTCGTTATTTTTGGCACTTTGGCGGCTCCGCAACTCAGTTTTCCGACATTTAGACGCTTTTGACCTATTACAACTTTTTATCTGTGCAACGAGAGCTTTCGTATGATATCTATATTGTGGGGTTTCTGACAACTTAATTATGACCCAATATGACCAGTTTTGGCCATTTTTGACATTTTCTGGCCCCATAACTCATTTTTCCTACATTCTGACACGGTGAGCCTATTACAACTTTTTATCTACGCAACTAGAGCGTTCGAATGATATCCATATCAACCGAATTGGACAACTTTCATTTTTGACCCACTTTGGTCGATTTTGGTCATTTTTGACACATTTGCGGCCCGCTAACTCATTTTTCCGACATTTTGACGCTTTACCCCTATTACAACTTTTTATCAACGCAACGAGAGCTGTCCATTGATGCCAGTTTCAGCCCAATCCTACAACTTTTAATTTTGGCCCATTTTGACCGTTTTTGGCCATTTTTGACCACTTTGAGGCTCCGTAACTAATTTTTCCTACATTTTGACGCCTTGGCCCTATTGCAACTTTTTATCCACGCAACGAGAGCTTTCGAATGATACCCATATTGGGGGGTTTCCGTCACTTTCAATTTTGACCCATTTTGACCGGTTTTGGCCATTTTTGACCCCTTTGAGGCTCCGTAACTAATTTTTCCTACATTTTGGTGCTTTGGCCCTATTACAACTTTTTATCCACGCAACGAGAGCTTTCGAATGATACCCATATTGGGGGGTTTCCGTCGCTTTCAATTTTGACCATTTGCAGCATCACCGTATTGAGTAATTGCTAATTGCGTGACACTATGGAACCCAGATGCCCGGAGGGTCTTCCCGCATCGGGTGCCACCCTACATGCCAAATCTCAGACCAACTAGTTGACTCTAGCTCGAGATAAAGGCGGAAAACCCCTTCAAACGGCCGTTTTGGCCGTTTTTGGCCATTTTTGACCATTCTCGGCCTCATAACTCAAAATGGGTGCATTTTCAGGCCTTGACCCTATTACAACTTTTTCATTACTCGCCGAGAGCTTTCGAATGATACCAAAATTAGCTCATTTGGACAACTTTTTTATTTTACTCATTTTTACTCACGGGGGTGCTCCGGGAGCACCTCTGCTCCCCCGGGGCTCCCCGCGCTTCCGGGAGCAGTTCAAGTCAAGACCTTCAAAATGAGGTATCAACCACCTCTCTACCCCTTCCCAATCTCGAGATAGACAGGGGGTACACGAAATTGTGGACAATAATAAGAATAAGTCAAAAGGCATCAAGTGGTTCCCGCCCGACATTTTTCCGTTTATAGAATGAGTTTATAATATTCGGGGCCCCATAACTCATTTGTCCTATATTTTGACGCGATGAACCTATTACAACTTTTTATCTACGCAACGAGAGCTTTCGAAAGATGCCAATATTAACCCAATCGGACAACTTTCAGTTTTGACCCATTTTGACCGGTTTTGGCCATTTTTGATCTCCTTGAGGCTCCGTATCTCATTTTCCCCACAGTTTGGTGCGTTGGCTCTATTACAACTTTTTATCTACGTAACAAGAGCTTTCGAATGATACCAATATTAGGCAGTTTCCGTTACTTTCAATTTTTACCCATTTTGACCGTTTTTGGTCATTTTTGACTCCTTTGAGGCCCCGTAACTCATTTTTCCTACACTTTGACGCCTTGGTCCTATTACAACTTTTTATCCACGCAACGAGAGCTTTCGAATGATATCCATATTGGGGGTTTTCGTCACTTTCAATTTTGACCATTTGCAGCATCACCGTATCGAGTAATTGCGAATTGTGTGACACTATGGTACCCAGGTACCCGGAGGGTCTTCCCGCATCGGGTGCCACCCTACATGCCAAATTTCAGGCCAACTAGTTGACTCTAGCTCGAGATAAAGGCGGAAAACCCCTTCAAACGGCCGTTTTGGCCGTTTTTGGCCATTTTTGACCCTTTTTCGTCTCATAACTCAAAATGGGTGCATTTTCAGGCCTTGACCCAATTACAACTTTTTCATTACTCGCCGAGAGCTTTCGAATGATACCAAAATTAGCTCATTTGGACAACTTTTTTATTTTACTCATTTTTACTCACGGGGGTACTCCGGGAGCACCTCTGCTCCCCCGGGGCTCCCCGCGCTTCCGGGAGCAGTTCAAGTCAAGACCTTCAAAATGAGGTATCAACCACCTCTCTACCCCTTCCCAATCTCGAGATAGAGGGGGGGGACACGAAATTGTGGACAATAATAATAATAATAATAATAAACATGTCCAGAACATAGGGTTCCAAACCCTTTGGAAAAGGGCGGGAACCCAATAATAACAAGCAAATTGGCATGAATGGGTTGCCGCTGGCATTTTTCCTCTTATAAACAAGTCAATTTTCCGTATCGAATAACACGAAATCAGTCAATTTTCCGGAAATTTCGTTTTCAGTTTCGAAATCAGCATGGTCGAATTGCCCTATGACCAACTTTTGAGAGAAATCGGAGACTAAAAATTTTTGGTCCAAAATCCGGATCTTCGGGAATTTCCGGATTTTCAGTTTTTCGGCCATAACTTTCGCTAGGCACATTTCTGGAAAATGTCGCAGGAAGGAAAGTTGTTCAGCTCGACGAGCTCTTTCATTTGAGTACCATATCGTCATCGACCAGTTTTAAGGAAATTTTTCAAAATCCGGAATCTTCCGGAGCGCACATCTCGAAATCCGTAAATTTTGCGGAAATTTCGTTTACAGTTTCGAAATCAGCATGGTCGAATTGCCCTATGACCAACTTTTGAGAGAAATCGGAGACTAAAAATTTTTGGTCCAAAATCCGGGTTTTCGGGAATTCCCGGATTTTCAGTTTATGGGCTGTAACCTTCGCTAGAAGCATTTCCGGAAAATACTCTAATGATGAAAATTACTCAACTCGACGAGCTCTTTCATTTCAGTACCATATTGACCACTTTCGGAAAAATTTTTCAAAATCCGGAATTTTCCGGGTTCAATATCTCGAAATCCGTAAATTTTCCGGGAATTTCGATTTTAGTTTCGAAATCAGCGCCATCGAGTTACCCTATGACCAACTTTTAAGCAAAATCGGAGACAAAAAATTTTTACGTTTCCCTTGGTCCCCCCTTACCATTCTAAAAAATTCCGGGATTCGCCATTCCCGGAATCCGGGAAGTATCGAACTGCCCGCGTTTCCGGGAGCACTTTAGGTCACCCCCAACTCCCCCTGAAAATTTCAGCCGGATCGGTCCAGCCAATCAAAAGTTAGAAGGGGGGGACACATACGGCAAGAAATAATAATAATAATAACGGACATACCCAACTTAAAGGGTTGCCTTTTTGTGAAAAAGCGGCAACCCAATAAACATGTCCAGAACATAGGGTTCCAAACCCTTTGGAAAAGGGGCGGGAACCCAATAATAAGAATAATAATAAACATGTCCAGAACATAGGGTTCCAAACCCTTTGGAAAAGGGCGGGAACCCAATAACACGACGAGAATAAGGGTTTGCCCTTTTCCTTCGGAAGTAGCGGCAAACCAATAATAATAATAATAATAATAATAATAATAATAATAAAAATAATAATAATAATAATAAGTAATGTTAATGGTGATTAACAGGTACACGTAAATTCCGGTTCTTGGGTGAGCCCAAGAATGCTGTTCCAATCTCCTGTAGCGGAGCACACAGCGCACTGTTCCCGGATGCTATTCGGAAAGCCTGAGGGGTCTAACACAGGGGTCGGTCTGGTTGGGGGATGCCTGGTACGGTTATATAAACTTCAACAATTAATTAAATTAAATTATCAATTTATCTTCTTTCGGGTCTTCCTAATCAGTCTTCTAGCTCGTCTTCACTAATCAAGATTACTGCACCAAAAGTGTTACTTAGCTTTAAAGCAGAGCAATGAGGATATCCAACCCCAGTAGAGTGAGAAGAGCAGAGATCATCATTTTAAATAGATTAGAAGTTGAAATAAGTTTGCAAGGTTCAAGATTACAGCGTCCAGAAATCAGGAGTAAACTTCCGGTTTTACGGACAATTTTCACAATTTTAGGATCGGTTTTAAACACCACAAATGATTCTGATGCCGGTACGCATTGTCTCTGCCTCAAAGATCCTGCTACACTTCCAAATAGACTAGGTCACCTACAGCTAATAGATCCAACAGTTGATTCCAATGATACGAATTGACTGAGCACTTCCGGCTCCCGAATACTGATTCCAATAGATTAATCACCAATATCTCTCCAGAGGCACGACAAACTAATTCAGGCAGGAAATCTTTCGACTTCGCACCTGAATCAAATGGGTTAAAACCCATTAATTACACAATTATGGTGCGGGAATCGAACCCAGCAACCATTACTCACTTTCTGGCTTTCTGAGATTAAAGCTGAACTTGCGAAATTTAAATTAGTCATAGTAACCGAATTTTCTGACACTTTCGATACAGAATTGAAAGATTCGAACACTATATTAAGATTCTGGAGGTATTTCAACAAAAATGCTATTTTTGGGCAATTTCCTGCAATTCCATGCCGGAAATTGCAATAAAGATGTGATTTCACTTCGTACATTCCGTTTCTGCACTGTTCCAAGTTGGAACACCAGGACCGTAATTTGTAACAATTTGACACTAGCTAATTAATTTGTGGTAGATTTCATACTCGTATAATACAGTCACGTAAATTTTATAACAATATCAAGACACTTGGGGCCCTCTTCTGGCCCCAGAGTTAAGGGCAGTAACAACTCCCTGTTAATGAAATATCACATGATTTGAAACCAAAATAGTAAAAAATAAAAAGGTTGGTTTGTTTAGAAGATGGTTCGTTTTACCCTATGCATATTTCTTACGTAATTATTTGTTATTTTTTCTCTATTCTAGGTATACCATTGATTACTACGTAATATCACACAAGATTACTGATTTTTTGATGTCTATTATTGCCATTTGCGAGTAGATGACGTAACTTGGATTCATACTAAATGTGAATACTCGTACGGTTCATTTTTCAACCGTACTAACTATTAGGTTGCCTGGGTTTGTTAATTCTGTCTTCAAATATGGTGCGAACGTGAAACAGCACCTAATTACTGTTGTAGTCATTATTGTAGGCTAAACACGAACTGGGTTTGTCTGAACAGACTAGAAATGGCAATAATGACCTGTTTCGGAAATAAAACAACAGTATATCTAGGTAAAGAACTACAAATGATGCTAACCTTACGTAATATTACTATATTTCTTTCAAATGGAAGGTCTGCAACTGTAGTCATTATTAAGAGCTAACTACGAACAGGACTTAGCCTAACTAATTGGTACCGGCAATAAGGACATCTATTTAATTTGGAAATAGAATGACAATATGTATAACCGATGAACATTGTACTTCTGAGGTCTATAACTATTTGGTGTAAAACGCGTTGATTAATGCGAAACTGACAGTTTATGGAATTCCTTTTATGTGATTCGTCCTTACTCTTAGTACAGAGTAGCTTACGCGGACGAATCGAGGATGTCCCAATGTGGACTACCAAGGACCTAATACGGGGTCCCCGTGACCCTAGATCCTGACGTCCATACCTGATTTGCATATCTGGCGTTTGGGTCCTTAACTAGGTCTGCATTCAGAATTACATATTTATACTAACCCAATTGCACTCATTCACCTCAACCATACAAGGTCATATTTCCCAATACCATTTCCTGCGTATTACCTGAGTTTTAGTATGAATCTTACGTATTGCACTTGCCATTCACACACATACGAACGAAAATGTTTACACCAGAACCCAACTATTCCAATCAACAGTCATGTGTACAACATTTGTACCAGACCTAAAACTTATCTAATAGACATTTATACAGCATTCATACGGCACTCAGACTAGTATGCACTCAAATAGTATTTGGACCATTCGTTCACACACACATACCAATTATGTCACTTTCCTGCCTAATATCAGAGTTTTTACTCACTTGGCGGTGCTCGAAACCTTCATCGAACCGAAGGAGTTTCCGCGAGTCACGACACACATACGGTCACACATACGCAGTCATACGATTTCTTAGCTAATGGTTATTTAACTATTTCTAATTGCAAACATGATGACAACTACAAATACAACAAAACTTAATATTAGCTACAACTAATGTTATTAATTTCTTAGATACTATTTTAAATGTATCCTAACAATATTAACTACAAAATTTTTTTGGAACTTTGTGAAAATGTTGGTGCGAGTTTTGTGAGTTTTAACGTTTTAAAACTCGACTTTTAGCTCAGAAGTTTGGGAAATTTGTGGTGTTTTGGAAAGAATATTTTGGGAATTTTGTGAAAGCCATGTGAGTAATGATTGCCAAGCAATCATTACTACAAAAACTACTATATCACGTTATTAATATTAATACATACAAGAAGTGCAGGGATCCCGGTCATTCCCTTTTGGAACTCCTTAATAATTAATTAAAATAAAACAACTCATAGCTTTTAGAATTCGAGTCAAATGTCCTAGATTTTTTAAAGACCTATTATTTTGGAACCGACCTAAAGCTGAAATAAACGACATAATACAGAGCAATAAAAATTTCCGAATTAACTGCGCCTTGATTAACAATATGGCCGGCAACTCCTAGTTGCCGGCTGTGGGGAACAAACCCTAAAACTAGCTCAGTTCTTTTCAGGGCCATGCTTTTGGAGACCCACTAACTTACTCCTGAAGGGGTGGGGTCCCCACTCATTTCTTCCCAAAAACTGCAAAATACATTACTATTTTCTGGCCTCTGAGGCCCTAATAAAACTACAACTCAGAGGTCGTGGCTTGACCGAAAATTTAAATAAAACTTAACATGAAAATAAGAAAGCTAGGCAAATCTCAAGACCCCCATCGCACAGGAGGAGTTTACATGAGCTGCCTTTTAAAGAGAAATCATAAAAGTAAAAGGTGAAATAATAAATAAGGGGCAAGACTCAAGACCTCCATCGAACAGGAGGGGTTTACATGAGCTGCCCCGAAACAGGAAATCATAAAAATAAAGAATGTAAGAATAAACTAAAATTGGCCTTGGGCCCACTCATGCTAGAAAACTAAAAATTGGCCAGAAGGCCTCGCATCAAAAAGGGAAAAAGTTCTGCCCGTAGGCTCAAAAAGGTACATAAAAAACTTGGCCCGAAGGCCCATAACAATAAAAATCTATGGCCAAAAAGGTGGGATTTATTTCCTTCTAGATTTTTTCCTCAATTCAGAATTTGGCCGGGCATACAAAACCCATTTGGCCCTCAATTTGTGTGTGTTCGCTGGTTTCATTCTCAATTTCTTTTCTAGCCCGAAGGCTAGAAAAGTCCCTAACCTTTTTTCCTAGCCGGGGAAAGATGCGCTTAAATCTCCGTGCCAAAACTCTGGCACACAGCGGAGACGCATCAGAGAGGGGAGGGGGAAGCAACCTCCTAAGGTTGCTGCTCAAGCGAACACTGACCATTCGGAAAAGTTTTGGACCGAGCTGACAGCTTTCTGATAGCTCGGTGACAGGTCATTAAATCGGGTGGTGGCGGACTTTTCTTTTGTTTTTAAGGCAAAGCTTCTAGAAAGTTCTAGAAACTTGCCACCCTTTGCATGTGGGGCGCAGCGGCGGGCTGAGCCAGCTGGCCATCAGGGGTCGAAATTAATGAGATTTAGAAAATATTACCCCCCAACTGACCCATTTTTGATAAATTTTGGGTGCTGAAACTCGGCGAAACTTTCCGAAATTTTCTTTAACATATAAAGGTAACCAAAGGGAAAACTTCAAGAATTTTCGTAACTTCGGTGAATTATTACAATAGATACATAATTTTCTGTGAGTTAAAACTTATATCATCATAAGCTACGTACTTATCTACATAATTCTAGCTATTCATATTAATTTTCGTATTGTTAATGAGGGAGATTAGCCCCCTCTATTTGGTATGACTTGGGCTGATACTACTATTTTCTTTCCTCTTCTTTGTTGGCCTTGTCCTCGGACAAAAGTTCAAGCGAGGACAACTGCTAGGCCCTGGAAGAAAGAGGCCTAGCAGAATGGAAAGGAAAAGAAAACAACACCTGACTGAGGTGTAGACTAGGAGGTAGACAACCTCCTAGACAATAAAAAAGGAAAGGTTTGACTTAAGTCAAACCAAAGAAAAGAACTTTTTTAGAACACTCCTTTTTGGAGTGATAAGGTTGCGAAACAAAAAGTAATCTTATAAAAACATTTTTGCTCGTAACTTATTTTTGAGAGTTAAAACGTCGGGTTTGCATTTTTGGAATGAGGATCAAATTCTCTTTCATATGAGCCCAAGTCATGTTTCGAACCAAAATTACAAAATTTAACCAAATATTGACTAAATATCACTAAATAACATTTATTAATCTTATCTAACTACGTACCTAGCTATTCAGTACCTAATATTGAACTATCTTCTAACAATTTGCTATTTTTCGATAATTTTTAGCATTGACCTTCTTTATTGGCACTTAGATTCCATACTTTGAGAACATAAAAGACTTTTTATGTCCCTAATAACAATTGGGAAACATTCCTACAATCAGTCATTAAGCATCTCCGACCGGAAAGAGAGGGAATTGAGAGTCCTATCTCGGACTTGCTAAAGGTAACTACCCTTTTAACTGGGAATTGTAATTTTAGTGTTAGTAAGGGGATTAATACAATTAAAGGCCGTTAAAACTTCCGTAACTATTAAAACTGTTTTTCTTAAGTGGTTTGTGTCCACTGTGTTCGAGTTTCTTCGCTACTTACTTATTTAATATCTAAATCAAAAATCTTAGTCCCTAATTGAGTAAATAGTAACTTCACTTGACAACTCTGGCAATTTAATTTGAAGACATAACAAAACATAATTTGAAGACATAACAAGACATAACAAAATACATCAATTAACTTAAACATTAATTCCAATCAGATCAATCATTACCAAACCAAAAACTTTTATTTCCCTTGCAACTGAGGAATTCGATTCTTCACACGACTCTTGATCTGTCATTTAGTTCCCAAATTCATTTTTAACCTTTATAAAACTCCTTTCATTACATATATTAATATTAATTAATATTAACAGCAGAAAAGTCAGGTTCACACGAAAAGGTAGATGGAAACTAGCAAATGCCAGTTTATTGTCCAGGCTTTGACTTATATATTTAAGCCAGGTTCATACTTTTTGTTTTTGTGCTTTATCCTTTTGTCCTTTCCTATGAGTGCTTTGTCCTTTGTGCTTTGTATATTGTGTTCACGAGGAGTAGTCGCAAAAAGGCATTACTTTGTTGAACTTCTAACTCGTAATAGCTTTGATGTGTCCTATGTATGTAGTGCCAAAAATATTTCTGCTCCAGAATCAACCTGATACTCTGACCTAATAGAATGCCTCGAACGGCCCGAGCAGCCCGAGCTGCCCGACTCGGTTCGGTCCTGTGAACGTTCTCGATTCGGGCTCGGTTCGGCGGAGGAATTATTTATCGAGCCCGAACCGAGCCCGAGGCTCGATTCACGGCCCGAGCCCAACCCTAACGAGGACGCGTTTACTTATCAGGGGACAGTAAAGCACAAGTTACGAAATTTAGTCACATATGGAAACATGGAAAGTATGCATATTTAGCCACAAATTTAATAGAAAAGCAGGTTTCAAAGATTTTAAATACAAAAATGTAAGGTTGTCAGTGATCGCCTTCTAAACCGCGTATATATTTGCTAAAGCAACCGCAGAAAATTATTTAAAAGAATATTTGTTAACCAATGAAGCCAAAGTAATTATACAAATACCAAAATAGGGTAAAATATTGAAATAATTAAATGCCTGCCGTCTAGACAAACATACTAATATATATGATTTTTAATTTTTATATATTATCCTATTCTTCCATCATTTGTTTATTTCTATATGTCTTTCTTGATACCGTATTCAATCTCTTCTGATTCGCCGCCTTCTCTTTTTTATTGGATAACGCCAAAACTACTAGAATTTGATTGGCTATGCACAAAAGCACTACTAAAACGGATGAACTCGGTTCAACTTCCGAAGGGACATCCGAAAGCACAAAAGCACAAAAGCACTAAGCACATTTTTGGATGTAAAAATTAGAAAAGCAGAAAGCCCTTTGCTTTTCCAAAGGTATGAACCGGAAAGCACAAAGCACAAAAGCACAAAAGGACAAAGCACAGTGCACAAAGCACAAGAAGTATGAACCAGGCTTTCTTCTAGCACGAATGATTCTGGCCATGTTAAGGTAAACGTAGAACCCCAAGAAAAGAAAAATCGGAAAAATCAAAGAAAAATTCAAAATAAAAAGGGGGTTCTCAATTTTTTCGTGTGATTTTGTACGATAATGATTATTTTCATTATCTATTCTATCAGACGAGTCAAACGCCACTGTGACGTAATTATATTATGGCAAAGCTTTAAAAATAATCTAGGTCCGCTTTGGGTCCTCCTGGTTTCCCCACATATTTAGACTAAAAATTTCAGGCATAAGGAGAACTAGGTTGCTATATTGTCGCGGATCAAAGAAGCAAGGAACCCCATCAAAACATGAAACTACTTGTAGTTATAAATAAAATCTCTACAAAAGATTAAGAATCCCCCGAACCTTAAGAACACCCATGAAAATGAATGCTCTAAGAAAAACAATTAACGGATGAGAATACAGCAAAACTTGACTTTTATGTAATAAAACGGATTTCAGGGAGTCAATACTTCGCTGAAATAAAACAAGCACTTTATGGAACGTATTGATGTGTTGAGCTTAAGAGCTGCTTATAATACAAGACTTACGCTACAAAGTTTACTTACAAAACTCAACAATGACTGAAATGTCCAAGCATCGACTTATATATTGTCTGAGTGCTGACGTGGGCAAATCAGCTTACATTTTAGAGTAAATTAGTTTTGCTGTTAGCAGCTGATTGGTCCACGTCGACTTAACTTTATCAGGTATGTTCAGAATGTTTTATACACATGGCGTGTTCAGATCAGCAGATACATCATCACCCCCTCTTTAAGATGCTGGGGTACAGAGAGTCGGTGGTACCCCTTTCGTTGGCCAGTTCGAACGGCGAGGTGACTGCAGATGGGTACTGAAGCTTGTGTAGGCATCCTTGGCTTCAACCCCGGGTGAAAAATGTTTGCGCATTTTTCTGGCATTCCAACCTGACCATCGGAAGGTTCATAAGTATAGTCCCCCAAAACCTGGGAAACCACCAACGGTTCAGACCAGGGCGACTGTCCTTTGAGTCATGCTGCTCTTCTTACCTTCACCTTGTCACCCACCTTGTATGGTCCCCTGTTCCTTAGAAACCGATTGTGGTACGATCCTGCCAGCTCCGGTTTCTTTGCCGACGGTTCGATGATGACGTGTCAATATGTTTAGTGGGCTGGAAACGTAGTCGAATAGCCCGGCCAAAGAATTTCTCCTTTGGACTATCACTGTTTGCCGTGGGTGCGCTAGCCCTGTAGCTAAGTAGTAGGTTTCGTCTGGCATCTGACCATCTTTGGCCAGGCTGCAAGGCCTGGGCTCCACGCTTCAGGTAGCGGTTGAAGACTTCCACTTGCCCATTGGCTTGTGGGTTGTAGACGGGAGACTTAATGTGCTTGATCCCCTGCTTCAAGAGAAACCGTGAGAATTTTTGGCACCGGAATTGGGGACCGTTGTAGGTAAGAATGGACGTTGGGCTCCCATATCTGGAAAATATTTCTTCTAACGATTTTATTATTTTGTTAGCAGTGATGTCCCCGGTGAGGAGCACTTCTGGATAGCTAGAATGATGATCCAAAAGAACTACAATGAATCTTTAGTATTCAATGAATGAATGAGTATTGGACAAATCTTTCGATACTTCTATTGAAGTTTGGCCACCAATAAGTTTCTCTGATTTTCCGCTTCATCCTGACAATCCCTGGGTGTCCTTTATGTGCCATTGACAGGATTGTACTGATCATCGTTTCAGGAACAATGATCCGATCATCGCATCGTGTGAGGTATCCATCGGCATCGATGTTTTCAGGCCTCAAACCATAGAACGGCAGTGCTTCAGGTAACCAACTGGACTTGTCTGGCCAGCCATTGCGGATGTAGGCTACCAACGTCTGAAGAGCTGTATCGTTGATGGTTGCTTCTTTGATGCTGTCCAACGAGATACCACTGGCCTGTAGTTGTCTGACAAGTAACGTTGGGGAATGGTTTTCGACTGCTTCTGTCTTCGCTGGGATAGGCATTCGAGACAAAGCGTCCACAACTTCGTTTAGGGAACCTTTGCGATATTCCACGCTGTAGTCAAAAGCTACCAATCGATCGAAGCATCTGTGGAACTTGTTCTCCTTTTTACCAGTGCCAAATCGACTGAGTAGGGCTTTGAGCGCTTGCGCCCAAGTGGATACTTTTCGAAGTACTCACACGCCCAAACGCAGGCGTAGGCTTCAAGCTCCGTTGCAGCGTACCGTCGTTCATGTGGTTGCAGCGTGTGGGAGGCGAACGCTATCGGCACTTCACGTTCATCCTGTATTTGTGATAATACAGCTCCAAGGCCCACTTCTGACGCATCGGTAGTTACGTAAGTCGGAGCATTCGGGTCAAAGATGCCCACGGATACGACCTCGGACAGTTGATTTTTGACCACTTGAAATGCTTCTGCACATTCATTTGACCAAATGAATGGTGTATTCTTACTTGTCAGCGCACGCAGTGGTTCATGGGTTGTTGCCAGGTTTGGCAAGAAGTTATGATAATAGTTGATCATAACTAGGACCCGCCGAAGTCCTGACAAATCAGCGGGCTCCGGCGCATCTTTGAGCGGCTGCACACGCTAGGGTCGGGCCTGATTCCATTGATGCCAATTATCAGGCCAAGCAGAGGTATCGTGTCTTGCTTGTACAAACACTTGGGTATGCTGAGTCGAAAGTTGTCTCTGTTGAGCGCTCGAAGCACTTGAAGTAGGTTGTCATCGTGTTTTTTATCTGTTCCGCCATAGATGACAATATCATCTATGTAGACGATGCAGCCAAGCAAAACCGGCCAGGGTTTGAGTAACTTGGCGCTGAATCACTGACGCAGAATCTGTCAAACCCATTGACAGCCTTTTGTATTCGTACAGGCCACTTTGGGTGATAGTGGCGGTCAGGGCGCGGCTTTCGGGTGCCAGTTTGATGTTGAAGTAAGCTTTTTTTGAGATCGAGTTTTGTGAAATCCTTGGCACCCTGGAGTTCTAGGAACAGATCGAAGATGTTTGGAACACGAAACTTATCTGGGATCACATGTTGTTTGAGCTCAGTTAGGTCCGTAGTGAATCTGATGTCCCCGTTTGGCTTGGGCGCGGTCACCATACCATGGACCC
Source organism: Trissonchulus latispiculum (assembly GCA_030248195.1). Classification (NCBI taxonomy): domain Eukaryota; kingdom Metazoa; phylum Nematoda; class Enoplea; order Enoplida; family Ironidae; genus Trissonchulus; species Trissonchulus latispiculum. The sequence goes on from JASAND010018761.1 coordinate 14,173, forward strand.
AATCTGATTTCTCAACTGGCTCCCAAATATCCTGATCGACCATGGCTTGAATTTCTTGAAGCACCGCTGGACGTCTGGCCAAAGGCACAGTTCGTAGTTTTGTGGCTCGTGGGCGCACTCCTCCCGCCAGTTGGATGACGTGCTCGTATCCAGGACATTCAACCATCCCATCAGCTGTGAGGTTGGGAAATTGTTTGAGAAGTTCGTGAAAAGTTGCCGTCGGTGCGCGTTTCTCCATGAAGTTACCACTGACAGATCCAACGGTGAATGTAGTAGGATCTAGCAGAAGATGTAGAGACTCCATTGCATCGAGGCCCAACACAGGTTTGCAGCAGTCGGGCATCACGTACACGTTGAGTGGACCAGAATTTCCGTTATACTCGAAGGTAGCTGTGAACGTACCGAGACATCCTTCTACCGTTCTGGTGTAGAAGTTCTCAATCCGTTCTGTCACAGCGTCGAGTTACAGGTGATATGTTGGTTGTAGATGCTTCTGGTTATTGTAGTGATCTCGGCTCCAGAATCTACGGACATCTCCAGTGGAATTCCATTGGTTCCTGCGTATTCCGTGGGGGTACAACGTAACCCTCGTTTGGAGTTGTCTTTATGGGCTCCGTTGAGGCAAACCCGTCCAGTTATTTTGTGTGGTTTTACTGACGTTTTCCGCTTCTTACGGCAGCACCGTTCGTAGTGTCCGATGCTTTTACAAAAGCTGCACGCAGTTGACTTAGCTGGGCAGGCTTCTGTTTTGTATCGGTGTCCATGTTTGCCGCAGCCATTGCAGACTGTTGTTGAGGATATAGGTGTCGTCCTCGACTTGGCATGGATATTGCGTTGACTGGACTTCTTGTTTAAGGCCATGACGGTATGCGGCTTTTGTAGATGATTGTTTGTATCCTGGGCACTTTCAGAAGCTTGCATCATCTGGAATAAGTGATTGAGGTTTGGTTAGGTTTCTTCAAGGAGTTTCAACCGAGTTGCTATATGGTGGTAACCATTCACCAGTTGAAAGGCCAGCAACTTATCTTCTTGGTCTTCAAAGTCACAATCCGCGGCCATTGTGCGCAAGGAAGCAAGGTATTCTGCCGCTGGACCTTGGTGTCGTCTGAAGAAACCAACATCTGCGCGGACTTTGTTGATTGGCTTCTGGAATAAATCCTTGACAGCCTGAGCATACACCGCAGGCGGGGTTATGTTCTGGGTAAAGGCCCGGGGGTGGGATGAGAAAATCGGGCACCTTTCAGTTCCCAGAAGAGAGACAAGATAGTGGTTTTTGTCAGCATCCATTAGCTTGCGTCGTCTTTCCGGTTTCGGTCATTCAGGTAGAGGTGGTTCTCGAACAAGCCAAACCATAGCTTGAAGGAGGATGCTGATGGTTCCCCGGGCCTGTCGAGGTATTTTTGTGGCGTCCGAAAGCTTGTGGACATCGCGTAGAGTAGGCTGATTTCGCAGAGCCAAAATGATGTATTGAGCTTAAGAGCTGCTTATAATACAAGACTTACGCTACAAAGTTTACTGACAAAACTCAACACTGACTGAAATATCCAAGCAGCGACTTATACATTGTCTGAGTGCTCAGGTGGGCACTTACAATGTGAATTATTTCAGTCATTTCGAGAGTCAATTTCATCTGAAATGATAAAAGTGTACGGCTAACTTCATGATATATTTATATTTTCGATATTTTCACTAAATTTCAAAGATGTACTGCTAAATTCATGACCGGTCAAACTAAATTATTACTTCTGTGTACGGTCCAAGGCCGGACTAGCTAATTCTCACTTTTGATTCAAAATTTGAGCGCACACGTCAGTTGGGATTGTTCTGTCGTTCGACAAGGTCGGGGACTTTTATCAAATTTCACGCTCCGCTGGATTGCTGGACTGTTAGGCGCCGTACTTTGTACGTTTTGTCTGCCAGGTGGGCTCCTTTGTTAGGGATCTATTGTAAGTTGTTTTGATTTAAAATTTGCTCTGGTGCTTTAGTTTTGTCGTGTTCTTTGAAGTTTATTGTTGAATTAGTAATTTTCTTGTAGTGTTTGGCATAATTTTGAGATCGAAAGTAAATTCGTGCTTTTATTAAAGTAAACTCGCATTTTTAGTTAGATCGTCTCCTTTTACTGTAGGCTAGGGTAATCTGACGTTAGGTGTCTTGGCATGCGCACACTCTGTCGAACTCTTGCAATCTTCGAAATTTCCAGAAATTCGCTTGTCGGGAGTCACGCTCTCAGAGTGTACTTTCTACAGGTCTATTTCTGTGATTAAATTTGTTTGTCCAGAGATTTATTCAACCTAATCTCTACAACAATTTACATCAATCAGCTTACATTTTAGAGTACATTAGTTCTTCTGTTAGTAGCTGATTGGTCCACGTCGACTTAACTTTATCAGGTATGTTCAGAAATATGGCGTTTTATACACATGGCGTGTTCAGATCAGCAGATACATCACGTATGTTAAGTAAATTGATTAACCAATTAATAATTGTCTGAAACTAATTAATTAATTCACGCAGTTTCGTAAACCAGGGGGAAGTGTAGCTCTGAAAGTAAAACTTTATCACTTGTGAGTTCTTTTTAAAGCAAAATTGACGGAGCCACTAGTTATATTCAACAAAACGGCAAATTTAGAATTGCTAGGTTTTTGAATAGTACGCTCGTCCTAAAATTTTCCTTTCAGGCAGGCTCCACATGTAATAAAACGGATTTCGGGTAGTCAATGCGTTTAGGTAATTTGGGTACTGAGAGGTCTCTTCACGTCTCAAACTTCTAATTTTATTCTCTCAGCTCTTTTTAATCTAGCAAGTTTGGGGGTCATGCAAACTTGTACGTTTCAATTTACAATCGGAGCGCTGGTGAAATGGCTCAAGTTAGCTCAATCTGAGCACTGGTTAAATGGCTCAAGGAATCTAGCCAATCTATCCTAAAATTTACCTACTAATTATTTGACCGCTCAATGGAACTTTGATGTCAACTAATTAATCTACCTAAACAAGGTTTCCGTGACTAAACCTTGGTCCACCTCGTTCTCAGATCAAATCCCGAATCTAACAAAGCAAACACTGATACTGGAACAAAATTGGCGATAATTTACTTTAGACCGAACAGAGAATTGGGTTCAGCACACTACTCTCAAAGTACTCTCAATAAGCAATGCTAACCAAATAGAACATAGAAAGCGAACGAGTTAGATATGTCTCCTTTTACAAATCGGCTCTTCGAAATTCACTAAGAAATTACCCTTTACCTTGACCCGGTGAATCCAAATGAAATAGTAAAATAGCAAAATACTGACAATCCAAAATGTAAGGACACAGAAATACAAGTGAAACAAGCTCTGTGAAAGTGAGGCGACTGAACAATCAACAACTGGGACAGACTTCAACAACTAACGTAAACCGGCACAACAGGCCAAAATCCAGATACACAGGCGTAGCAGCCAACAGAATAGAGACGCACAACACTGGTCTCTAAACCGACCGAACCGTATGCAAGTCAACCTCTAACTGAATAAATTTTGGGTTCAGTCACCTTCTGTCTCTCCCCTACCTGTCCACGTGAAATTCGGCAATTTCGGTCCTTTTTAAGTTCTTTGATTTGGAGACGACAATCGCAGAAAGAAAGGCATACGTCATGATAAGCATGACGTATGAGATTGCTTTTAGGCTCATGGGGCTCCCAAAATTTCTGTTTTAAGACGATTAACCCCACTTTCTGAATTTGAACTTGTTAGTAAGAAAATACCCTAATTAAGCAATCCTGCCAAGTTAATAAATTACCAACTGAACAAAGACTATTTCAACAAATAGATTTTCCGAAAAGAGTTTTTGTCAAATACAGAGATCCAGGGCAATTAGTTTGGTTAATACAAAAACCGGAGGTTTGTACAGAATTTAAGGCATACAACATCAGTTACATTACATTACATTACATTACATTACAAACAATTAGTTTCGTGAGTTAGTTTCATTCAACATAGGGTCACACAAAACACTGAGTGAAAAGTTTGAAAACAGCAAATTAAACGGAAAACAAAAATTAGTGATTTTTTAGCTTTTCTTTGTCTCAGGGCTAAGATTGAATTTTTCTTTCCCTTACATTTATCTTGACATGTGTCAAAACTTCGAATGCAGCTAACTTTGTTCGAATGCTCGCCACTCAGTCACGCCTACCCTTACCAGAAAATAAGCTAAACGAGAATATAAAACTAAACACTAGACTTGTGTAATTGGGAAATTTATTTGGTCAAATCAAAATTCTTTATTAGAATGAAAAGAATCGCCGCGTCTATGTTTCGAAGAAAATTATATTTCAGTGACCTTTACTATTAACTGCGATTATTTTTGAGAAGAACATTGAAGTCAGTTAACACCTCGGAGATACTGCGCAGTCTACCGTTAACGACAAGTCTGACTAAATCCGTTACTTTAAACCAGAAATTGTTAGTTTGCTTTATTGGAGAATGCAAGCTAAAACTGAATCTACAGCCATGCCTTTATTTGAGGGGACAAAATTTTCTTTCATTTTCTTTTTCATCTTCTTTTCTTCATCTTCATTTTCTTTTTATACCGCCGGAGGCGGTATACTTGTAATGGGTTGGCCCATCTGAATTCATATGTTTTGCATGTAAATTGCTTGGCGCGGAGGATTTCCGTCCTATCTTCAACACATGTCCCTGTTACGCAGGTTTTTTTGCCCAACAATTTTTCTAAGATTTTGCAGTTTTTAGAGCGTCATTACAGTCGATTTAGTTCATTTTCAATGCCCTGTAAATTGTTTTGCAAACGATCACTCTCTGCCTTTTCTCATATTACCGAAAATCGGGCGTTATTTGCCTGTCACTTGATTGGCAGGGTTTAACAGATCAATAAATGGCTAAAACTGTTGTTACAATTTTCGTGTGCTAAGACTGAGTTTGAGCTTGCTCTGTATTTATTTGATTAGTGTTTGCTTTGCTTTAGAATTTAGATAAAATAAATTGTTTAAAATAAACATATATAGATAAATGATAATTTTCTCTCTCGCAGTTTACTCAATAAAAACGTTGTAGTCAGAGTAGTGTAGTGGTTAGGGTGTCCGCTTGGCGCTGGTCAGGACACAGATCGAATCCTTCTTCCAGTAGAATTTTGTTTCACAAATGGCAATAAAATACTCCCATTCTTTTGTCTCAGAGACGGCAAATGTCGGGGAGTTGAAACTTTTGTCAAAAGCTAACGTCACCGTACACTATGATCATACTATGAACAGTATGATGAAAACAAACAAAACGTTAAACACATAAATTCCAAACTCTACGGCGGTATTATTCCCCTTTTAAGGGGTAACTTGTTCTGCTTCATGGGAAAGAATGATATTTCAATAGCGCAAGCTAAGACTTGACAGCTGTCAGTGTCAGTGATATAAACAATATGTGTGATGCCAAAAATATGTACGCTATGCATAGGTGAAAAGTGCAAATGTTACCAATAGTTTAGACTTCGCACAGCATGAAGCCGTTAATCAATTATGAAATTCAAAAAGCATTTTCTTTTCTTTATTTAAAGAAACTTTCACATTTTCTTTCATTTTTCCCCTCAAATAACGGCATGGGTGTAAAATTAGCCATTGGCCAAAACCAGTTTCTGACATCAGTGACTACTTAGGTTAAAGTATACAGTTTATTAAGTTTGCAGCTGCGCTCAAGTGTCGCCTTCGTACAAGTAGTGTTAGAAAATTAGAAAATTTCTGTCAGGAACGCGAGCCAGCAAAATCTTACGATATCAGCCCGCAGCCTCCAAATGGCCAACTTCCAAGAACTGAACAGGTGAAGGTGATAATTCCGTATACGCACACTTGCACTGAGACTTGAGTGCACTCAATGCATCTAATTCCGTAGACGCACACTCGTTGAATAGTTACAGTAATGAGGGAAAGTTTTCTTGTTTTTGGAAATTAAGTTAATGAAATATAAAAAGTGGGAAACTGGTTTTACTATAGTCACACCGTATCAAACAAACAACATATATATTAATAGTGCTTTTCAACAACAAACAAGCAAGCAAAAAGCGGCAAAATTTCGGACCACTCGATCTCAAATCGATAAAATCCAAATAAAATTCAAATCAAATCGCATAATTTTATTTTGATTAATAACCATATGAAATAGTTACTACATTACCACTTTCCAACTTTATTTCATTAACTTAATTTCTCAGAAACAAGAAAATTTTCCCTCATTACTGTTACTATTGAACAGGTGTGCGTCTACGGAAATAGATGCCTTTTGCAAAAGGTCAGTCTACCATTTTAAGCTCTAACTGAAGTCTAGTGGGATCTCTTGCGCTTTTCCCCCCAGCCCTAACTTTTGATTTTTTTGACCAATAACTTTGAAATTTATTGTGGGTGCATACTGGAGGCTGATTAATTCAAAAATTCAAAAATTTTTAAATTTTAAAAAATTTCAAAACATTTAAAATTTTAGTTTGGTAAGGGGGGCAAGGGAAACCAAAACAATTTTTTAAAAACATTTTGCTGAATACTTGCATACAGAGGTTTTCTGGGGCGCTGAGCACGAATCTGAATTCTGTTTTTCGATTCAGCTTTTCGTTAGCGCAGTATAGGGGGCTTACATTTTAAGCTTACACCTTTAGGTTATACTGAGCTAACGAAAAGCTGAATCGAAAAACGGATTTCAGATTCGTGCTCAGCACCCCAGAAAACCCCTGTAAGGAAATTTTCAGCAAAATTCTTTTCGAAAAATTTTTTGGTTCCCCTTGGTCCCCTCTTACCAAACTAAAATTTTTAAATTTTTAAATTTTTTTAAAAATTTAAAAATTTTTCAATTTTTGAATTTATCAGCCTCCAGTATGCACCCACATCAAATTTCAAAGTTATTGGTCAAAAAAATCAAAAGTTAGGGCTGGGGGGGAAAGCGCAAAAGATCCGTCTAGTGTGCATCTACGGAATTAGATGCATTGAGTGCACTCAACTAGTCTCAATGCAAGTGTGCGTATACGGAATTATCACCCAGGTGAAGGTCGAAGGGTCGCTCTTCATAGACTGTTTGATTGATTTAACTCTGAATATAATGTTTTATAAAGCTCGTGCGTACGTCGATACGCAAACTCGACATAGAAATTTATGAGAAATGAAAAATTAGAATTTCCTGAACAACTCAGAATCAACATTGAGACGCAGAAAAACTGCAGTACGAATCATCTGCTATCACTCTTCCCAGTCAGGTGTTTAACTTCAATACTGTGAGTAGTGGTACTTCTGTTCAACCTTTACCTTTTCGCATAACAATGTTTGGGTTTGATACAGGTTCGTTTCGGAAGTTTAGAACAGCTTGAAGTCTGAAAGTTTAAAAGTCAAGAAGTTAAATCAACCCTGCTTTTATAAAAATGTTTTCTTCTTAAAAGAAAGCATTTGGGACAAACCTGAATAGTCAGTCAAAATATAATGTGGTTCACTTAACCTTCGTAATTGAACTAAAATGACTAAAAACGAAATGAAACTTAAAACTAAAAAACTTTGAATTGAATTTTCGAAAAAACATGTAATAGTAAAATATAAGCACACTTTGTTAAGTACATTATAAAGGTTAATTCAGAGTAGTTGCATCATTTTCCTTTGTTGATGATGATGACAACTGGAGGCCTGCACTACGCCCCACGGCCCGGCCTGGCCTGACAAGGTCCGCGGGCCGGAACGAGCGGGCAGACGACCAAAGATTAAGGCAGCGCCAGTCGTGGGTCGAAGCTCACGTGCCGAGCTACGGCCCAGAGTCCGGCCCACTTCGGTTTTTAGCAATCTTTTATTAGAAAATGGTAGCTCAAATTTTTAGGTTTAAAGACTTTTGTGCTTCTTGAACATGTTTCGTTCACATTAACACTGCATTTCAGGAACTAGTTTCAGCATTTTCATTTCATCAATGTTAGGAACTGTCTCAAATTTCAGGATGAAATAAATCGTATTTTTCAACTAAAATGCGTTTGCCAAATCGAATATAAGATTTATTTTTACTTGACTGAAAACTAGAAGTCATAATGTTGCTTCCCTTTTTAAGTTTTTCCACACTGCTGTACAACAGCTTCAGCTTTTTAGCATTTGTAATGAAGCGACTGAGATCAGGCTCCAATGAAATCCGTAGTCTAACAAGACTCTGAGTCTGCGCGTAACAAACTCTTCGAGAACATGGAAGGTCGGCACATTAACCGGATTTGGGTAAACTTAGACACTGGATCCTCAAAAGGCGGTTTGTCCAAAACTGAGGAATTCCCTGTAGCCAACCTGGATAGGGGTGTTCAATTCTTCGTGAGTTCGTTTGATAAGGGCAGAGATCCACTTGATATCAGTAGCAAGCGGGTTCGACAAATGCTTTCCAGAAGATGGAATGGTGCAGTAACAATGTACTCTGTTGGATAGATCTTGATTGACAAATCAAGATCAACAGACAGTGGTAGATTCTTTGTAGGGATCAAGGGCCCAGTTATGATCACTTACTTGTTCCGGGGTTGAATTCGGTTCCAATCTCTTTGTCAGGATCTGATGCCTTAGTTAACGGCAAGTCCGACTACAAGGCCCGACAGTTTATTGATAATGATTAACAAGTAAATAATGATAATAATGCGTAGGTGTGTAGGTGGGGTCTAAAAGCAGGACCAGGACCAGGACCAGGACCACTTTTCAGGACCAGGACCAGGACCAAGGGTCTAAAACCAGGACCACCCTCAGGACCACTTTCAGGACCAGGACCAGGGGTCTAAAACCAGGACCAGGACCAAGGGTCTAAAACCAGGACCACTTTTCAGGACCACCCTCAGGACCACTTTCAGGACCAGGACCAGGGGTCTAAAACCAGGACCACTTTTCAGGACCACCCTCAGGACCACTTTCAGGACCAGGACCAGGGGTCTAAAACCAGGACCACTTTTCAGGACCACCCTCAGTCAGTACCACTCTCAGGACCAGGATCAGGGGGCCCAAAACCAGGACCACTTTACACGAACCGTGTATTTTTAGGACCATATAGCAATTTCTGCTTATATTAACCGTGAGCTATGTATGTTTACGAAATAATACTTGCGAAATGTGATCCTTTCCTTACAAAATAATAATACTATTAAAATAAGGAAATAATAGGGGGGCGAAATAATACTTGAATGCATGTTACGCACAGTTTAATATTTATGTACAGATTATATGTAAAAGTATAATAGCATATTTCTTATGTTATTTCATGGATGGCGTGACCTCTAGCTATTCTTCATGAAGCGTGAGAACGTTTCCGTCAACATTCTCCGTGTGTAGCTTTGCCAAAGCAAAACGCTTAACATAAGTGCTCGGGACTGCACATATATGTGCATCAGTGTATAATATTATATGTATGTACTTATATGGTCAACAAAGAGTTGGCGGAAATGAAATGGATCTATGCCTAAAAACTATGTTAACACAATGTGAAACAGCCACATTTTACAAGTCTTGTTTATTCGTATGTTAGTGACTTAATGACCATCATCGTGACTAATTTTACGCAACAGACGCAATGTACTAAAGGCTTAGAGCTGGACCTGGATGTTTTGAATCGCCCGGTTGAATTGCAGACGTAATGCCAAATTGTTATTAACCTGTATTCAAAAGCTTACAAGATTTAAAAAATCAGATTTCAAACTTGTCGGTTTTAATTAGCATTGTTTCTGAGTTCTGACCTCCATGGTCCACCTCTAAAATGGCTTGGCTTGAATATAAGTATCGTCATTAAACATGCGGTTACTGAGTCATCTGTTTTCTGTGTAGCACTGACATTGGAATAATAGAAACTCGGACTGATACTGAAACGGTCATATTCAGCCTATTCGATAAATTAGTAAATTTTCAATTTCAAGTTCAAGTAAATTGTACATAAATATTAAACTGTACGTAACATAGGCATTCAAGTACTATTATGTAAACATATATACCTCACGGTTAATATAAGCATAAATTGCTATATGGTCCTAAAAATACACGGTTCGTGTAAAGTGGTCCTGAAAAGTGGTCCTGATTTTAGACCCCTGGTCCTGGTCCTGAAAGTGGTCCTGAGGGTGGTCCTGAAAAGTGGTCCTGGTTTTAGACCCCTGGTCCTGGTCCTGAAAGTGGTCCTGAGGGTGGTCCTGAAAAGTGGTCCTGGTTTTAGACCCTTGGTCCTGGTCCTGGTTTTAGACCCCTGGTCCTGGTCCTGAAAGTGGTCCTGAGGGTGGTCCTGGTTTTAGACCCTTGGTCCTGGTCCTGGTCCTGAAAAGTGGTCCTGGTCCTGGTCCTGGTCCTGGTCCTGCTTTTAGACCCCACCGGTGTGTAGCCTTAGCACACCCGCTTCTTGAGTCAGGCCAAAAACCTTTTGAGTTATAATCCTTGGGTGGAGTACTTCTTGATCCACCCCTTACTTTTCTTTGATCCGCTCTGGATTTTCTCCAAAATTCAATTTTAAAGTGGTTTGCAGGAAGGCAGCGCTGCACACCAATTTTTGAGTCATGGGATGGTATTCTGCTAAAAAGTTTGCAAATTTATTCGTCTTCATGATCCACTCCTCATAAACAATCCAAGATCCTTCCTTTGCGAAAAAATTTAAAAATAAAGATTAAAAATGGAAATGAATTTTATTCAATCTGTGAAAGGCTTGTAATGGCAAGTTTGCTTCCCGTCCGCTCACCGAAGCTAAGCAGGTTCTAGCACAAGTAAAAACCAATTTTCCAGCGTCAACAGATTTATAATTTACGCAAAACTACTAACAATTAGGCGTGTTAGAAGATTCTTACAAAGAAATTATCAAAAATTCTGCTTATTTTTTGAACTTTACACATGTACGATTCCAGGTACACTGCGTCCCGTCCGCTCACCCAGAATGGGCAGTTATTAGGACAAAAAAGTGAGAATGATTTAGCTTAAATTTTTTAATTTTTTGTTTTTTAGAAAGGACAATGTTTATCTTACATCAAATACTGCATTCGAAAAAATTTTGATGACTTTCCGATTTTACACTAACACCTGCCCATTCACAATAAGCCTTTCACAGATTGAATAAAATTCATTTCCATTTTTAATTTTTATTTTTCAATTTTTTCGCAATGGAAGGAACTTGGATTGTTTTTGAAGAGTGAATCATGAAGACGAATAAATTTGCAAACTTTTTAGCAGAATACCATCCCATGACTCAAAAATTGGTGTGCAGCGCTGCCTTCCTGCAAACCACTTTAAAATTGAATTTTGGAGAAAATCCAGAGCGGATCAATGAAAAGTAAGGGGTGGATCAAGAAGTACTCCAATCAAGGATTTTGAGTCAAAAGGTTATGGGCCTGACTAAAGAAGTGGGTGTGCTAAGGCTACATACGTTAGACACGAGCTACTTCTTTCCTTCTTCCGTTTGTAACAATTATATAACTACCTACTCAATTTATTGCTAAACTCTACTGTGCGGTCCTTGTATGCTTGTGCTTGTGTTTACATTAAACTCTCTTTGTCCGTCCTCCTTACCAAGGGCAATATGATATTAATAAGGAACTATAGAACAATTCAAATTAAGTAAATTAAAGGTTAGTACATAGTACAAGAGTCCGGTCTATGGGTGAGCCCGAAATGTTGATGACAACAACACTTTCTGATGCTATTCGATCACCAAGGATGCACAAGGGTCGGCCCGGTTGGGGGATGCCCGGTATACGGTTATAGGATTAGTACAATTTTTGATTTAATCTTTTCTTTTAGGCTTCTACTTCTGACAATTACTATATAACTGGATGGCTTAAACCAGAGACGAGGGGGTAACAACCCCAAATTCAGTGAGAGGATTGAATAAGATTTTTTTGGAAACCCATTTTTTGGATAAGATTGACAAAGGTTAATTTGGTGCAATTAAATTTCAAGTTTCTGACTACAAGAGCAAGATACGAAAGTTAGCTTCTGGTTCTAGGTCCCACAATTGATTCGGCACTTCGCTTGAGACTGTCTCTGCTTTAACCAGTAAATCGGATTCTATCGACTCCAATGTACCTTAGTTCAACTGATTCCTCTTATGACACAACTCAATGATCCGTTCCAAATAGTTCAATCCCTGATCCGGGCAAATGACACCGCTTGGTACAATCTGACAGGCTAATGATACTAAAAATATTCCAATGAATTTGACAGTCTGACTTCAGGTAGAGCAGGATCAGTCCTTCTCGCTAAACGCACCTGAATCAAATGGGTTAAAAGCCATTAGTCAAGATATAGGTGCGGGAATCGAACCCAACAACCATTACTCACATTTTGGCTTTTTGAACTTGAACTTGCAAATTCAACTTTGTTGCGAAAACTCGAGACCTAGATGAATTATCACGTATTTTGAATGATTTTAGCAATAACAACAATTATTAGCAACATTATAGCATTCTGAGTTAGTTTTGAGGGAAATACTATTTTTGGGCAATTTCTTGCACTCTTGTACAAGAAATTGCAATTACAACATGAAATTGTGATTTCAACACGATTTCGCTTTGTACAGTCTGCTCCTGTACTGTTCAGAACTGCAACATGAGATTAATACAGTTTTGGACCCTTCAAAAGCAGACAGGCACCCATTATCTCAATTAGAACAAGAAACATTAATTTTGTTTAAAATAAACGAGACTAGGACATTTTACTTTCTGGGTCCTAACATGGAATGTAACAACTTCCTGCTCTTAACACTTAACATATTAACTAATCAAGAGACTAACACGCGACTTTGATGTAAAAACAATAATTGAACGTAGAACCTCTGTTTTCCTGGGTTCTAAATGAGGAAGATAACAACTTCCTGTTTCGGCAATTGTCAAACTTCGAAATTGGTTAAATTTATGAATTTGGTAATTTTGCATTTATTAGAAGATGGTTCTAGCAAACTATCCATGATACCTACGTAACTAATTGTTATTTTACTTATTTCTGGTATACCATTGACTGCCGCCTAATATTGATTAAAGTTGCTGATTTGCTAACACTTATCATTGCCATTTGTGAATAAGCATCGTGAACTGGATTTATATTAGTTATTAACTGGGTAAGGTTAATTTTCAATCTTGCTGACCATTGCGTAACATAATTTCGCTAAATTTGTCTCTAAACGCAAGCTCCGACATGAAATGGTGCTGGACCGCAGTTACGGTCATTATTGTGAACGAAATATCAATCAACTATGACTGAATGATTAAAAATGGCAATAACGGCGTATATCACCACCAGAACAAAAGATATAACGAGCATGACTAGAAATTACGTTCGTTGCCGGTCCTACGTACTGGTAATGTAGTATATGTGCAATGATTTAGAAATTGGTAATTGTTGAACAAATATTACGTTAATTTTGGCAATGAAACTGACCATTTAAAGGATTCCTTTTCTTGCGATTCGTCCGCACCCTTGACAAAGATTGGCTTACGCGGACGAATCGAGGACATCCTGTTACGAACCGATGAGAACCTAATCCCCGTGACCCTAGACCCTATAGTCCTAAAAGCTCATTTGCATATTCACTATACTGAACCTAAACTTAAACTTCTTACGTAACCATGCATTCTGGAGTCTCCGGACATGCATACAAAGCTTACAGACTAAAACTACGCTACCTATTAAGATTTTTCTGCGTACTACATGAGTCCTAGGGCAATTTTGGTGTTTCGTACATACCATGCGCACAGGCAATCGTTACACAATCGAACTGTCACTTGCTCAATTATTATTGCAAATTACACCACATAAACTGCAGCGTTCACACATATCTTGGCTGAACTACGTAATCCTACTTACTAGCTAAACAATGTTCGTACAACATTTATACAACATTTAGACTATTGAATGATAATCACTCATACCACACTTATGCAGCATTCAGACTAGAGCAAACTTATATTGGTTTTGAGCATAATCGTTCACACGACCTATAATTATACTTCATTCCTGCTTACTATCTGAGTCTCGTTCAATTTGCACAATTCTACAAAATGCCATTCTTGCGTCCATACACACACATACAGAATTTCTTGGCTAATTTTTTCCTAACTAATCCTGTGGTGGAGAATTATGATTCTTACTCACAATCCCATCTGTTTCGGTTGGAGCGAGCTTGGAAGGCTGCTCGTGAGTCGTTGGAAGCGTCATCGCTGAAGAATAGAAGAAACTTTGATAAGAAGGTCAAGGAAGTCCACTATAAGTGTGGAATGCTGGTGATGCGTAAAGTTACAGGAGTCACTCCTTCCGGAATGTCTGCCAAAATGAGACTAAAATGGTGTGAAGTTAGCACCGACAGGAATGATATAAATTCTATGCGAGCTGCTAAGCCTAGGTGAATAAGTATTACATTTTGACAAACGTTCAATGATTTTGCATCACTTCTGTCTAAATTCATAGGTCTGGCTAGCTCATAGGTGTGATTCTCCATATTGGCTAGGCTTGACGTTAGTTGTGGGAATAAGTTGTTGATGAGCGGTTGGGTTTTGTCAATTAGGTTCGAGTTGGGGAGATTTGTGTTGGGTTATAGTTGGGTTAGCTCTGTCGCACAGTCGGCTTTTGCCGGGCGTTTTGTTAGTATTTTGTATCTTTGATAAGGTTTATACTCGTGGTTAAAATTAATGTTTGTTCCAATTTTGTCATCAAGTTTTGTTTAAAAGTCAATAAACCGTTGTAATCGTTTCGTTGACTCTCAGTTGGTCAGGACCGAACAGTTCTCCAGCATCACACACCACCGGTAGTTACCTGTAATCTAGGACTTAACCTAATAGTCAAAAGTCAATCAACAACATTTTACTAAGTTCAGTATAGTCAAACTTCACATGTGGCGACCGTGTCATGTGGTAGATGTTGGAGGAGTGTGACGGTCTTCACCCAAAATTATATCGAGATTTAGAAGATCGACTTCAAGATATTCAACGTCTTTTTGAATTTTTACAAAATTTAGATTACCCGGACGAATATAACGATTTAGTTTTGCGACAGAGGTGTTGTGTGCAGGCCCCAGTTATGGATGTATAGTTACAGCAGGCTACGCCACATCAGGCGGGTGGCCCCCAGGCTGATGGCTATGGGTATTATGATCCAAATTATTACTACTACGCCCAGTACAGCTATTATGATCCGAATTTGTATTTTGATTTGAATCAACAGCAATATTTTGAGTCTCAACCGTCTCAGCCCCAGTTGGCTCCCATGTATCCGGACCCTGTGCCGGGTACTCCGCAGAATTATGGTTACTATCTGAATCCGCCAGAGTCTGCTTCTCAGCAGACTCCCCCTCCGACTCAGCAACCGGCCGACCAACAGCTTTCAAATTCGGCACAGCCAGACCAGACAGTTTGCCGGGTGTCCACTGACCACTCAGTGGGGGCTCGTCCTCGGTCGAGGCCTCATCCCACTCCAGCTACTATGCAGGCTACGGACGCCTCAGTAGGACGCCATAATGCTCAATTGTACCGTACCTTATATGGCATTTTTACATGATATTCCTCGTTTTGAGCCGAGTTTTGATTATTTTGAGGATTGGTTGCCACAGTATGTGTCGGAGCTACAGTCTCAAGCTTTGGAAATTTGGCCATGGCAGGCAGACCGGGACAGGCACTGCGTGCAACAACTTTTCGACGGAATTCGTTCGGATTACACGACGGCTTTGGCATCAAATTTTGGAAAAGGTGAGCCCAAATTGAACGAAATCCCACGTATCCTGGATAAATTGGAATCACGGATCTCAAAACCTGGATTGGCAGATCAACAAGCTTTTGCTGCCCCAGTCTTTCACGTTGGCGCCCAGAATTCTTCCAGGGACGGGGCTGCCCCCTTCGATTCGACTCCTGCGACCAGGCTGGAGCTGCGGGAAATGAAGGACTGGCTTGAGACAAAATTTCTAGATAAGCTCAAAGAAATGGAGGAGGAAAAGAAAAAACGCTTTCCTCGTTGTCGCCACTGCAACAAGCGGGGGCACCATCCGGATCGCTGTTGGGACAAAGACCCTTCGAAAGCTCCGCCAGAGTACAAAGGCAGGAATAATCAAAATCTTCAAGCACAAGTTGATATGGTGGGGGCCTACCCTCAGATGCCTCCTCAGCCGGTATACTATCCGCAGCCTGACCCGGCGCTTTAGTCCCCGGGTTATGCGGTGGCCCCACAGCAGTATCTGCCCCCGTTGCAGTCTCAGTGGCAGTCACAGGGCGTGGCGGCCCCTGGTTCTGTGGCGCGTCCGCGGGTGGCTTTGCCTGTGGGTCAGCCGCGGTACCGGGGGGCGGGAGCGAGAGCCTCCGGTCCTCCCTCTTTGAATGCAAATTTTGTGCCAGCTTCTCACGGTCCGGTAGGGGGCGAGGCCCAGTCTAAAAGAGGGGGTAGAAACTCCCAAACGGTTCCACCTCCTACGGCTCAGCAAGTAAATCAGATGGTCAATCAACTTTCGGTCAATATGTTACTGATTGAGCCCGATTATGAACGTCTAGGCCTCACAGATCAGCCGGGGGAAACCTCGGAACAAGTTTTGGGGGCAAATTTGTCTTTTGATGCAGATTCAGTAGAACATCAAGTGGCACAAAAATTTCAGTTGCTTCATCGGAATTTTTCTACATTAGCAGCTATTCATGGCCAAACTCATGAATTTATGAATAAGTATTTTGACGCTATTAGGTTGCATATCGGTGAGATGACCGATCTTTTTCTTCGGTTGTGGCCAAATAAGTTTGATTCGAATAATATTTGGATGAATGAAGCTGAGCCGTCGGATTCGTGGTGTGCGGGGGGCTCTCCCATCTTGGCGGGTCCGGGGTCTCCCTGTACGGCTCCTCCCGAACCACCTGTCCAAGAACCTGCACCAGCTGAGGTTACAAATTGGGTCCAGACGATCAAAGGGAGGAAGTTCCTCCTCCAGAAACAGAGGCTACACCAGCCTCACAGGTAAATTCTCATTGCGTGGTACAAATTTCTGATTTGAGGGGGGGGGGCTACGAACGGTTTTGCACAACTTCTTCAGAGAAACCTACCTTTTGACATATGATTAGCTAACATATCAAGGTTAAATAGTCCGTAGTGGGCATTATTATATCTAACACACACCGATTCTGGCACTACGCCAAAGTAAAAATTTTGGTGCGAAAAGTGGGTTTTTTGAAAAACTTTTTCTGAACTCCGGTGGATTCACGGTATGACCAATTCTGAAACTTTTTGCCACAAATGTTAATGTTGCTTGTGCAAAATATTAAAAGTATTCCGGCTTTCGAGCGTTGCTTCCCTCTACAGCTATAACAGCTCAAAGTTTGAAATTTGACAAAAAGTTGCGATGTGACCGTGCGCCGTTTTCGATCTAATAAAATTGACAGCCCCTAGCCTACCCCAGCTTTTTACCAACTATAAGGCTCTAATAGGGGCAAACTGTCTGTGAGTTTCGAGGGTTTTGGTTTGCTGGTTTGTGTGCTAGCAAACTTTTAGTTAAGAAACAACCCTTATTTTTAGGCCTGAAAAGCTAGCTAAGCGCAGTAAAAATGGGGTCAAAAAATTTTTTTCTCCGATTTTGCCGAATAGGTGCTTATAGGGGTTATTTGACCTGCTGAATCCGAATATAAAATCCGTTTTTCGATATGACGCTTCCTTCGTTCAGTATGCGCTTACAACTGTCTTAGACCTTTTTGGAGCGATCGCCATCCATACATCGATAAATCAATCTAGCATTTCTAAATATTGAAGCGAGGTGAAGTGACCTTGCTGTCTGCACATCTTGGTACACTCACTGGCCTATAATGCGCAAAGTTTCAGCCGATTCAGTCACAGTACTTTGGAGTAATTGACTCACATCTTCGAAATGGCACCAAAAACAGCTACAATATAGATTATATAATCTGGAGTATTAATCGGAGCAAAGTTGTGCTCCTTTGATAAACCACAGCTCATTAGATGTTAGTTAACCTCCACCCGTATAGACCTACAACACCCAATTTTTCGCACTTTGATTGTATCCCACAGAAAAGTATACACTGATATAAGGATTATTTTACACGACATCAAAGCGCTATATGTCAGTACTATTTCTGGAAAAATTTGGGTACCGTACCTTGCCCATTGCGATCAGGGCGAGGCAAAGTTTGTGTACGTGTCATGTCAACCTTTGGACCGACAACACCAACTTCTGATGGTTCCACAGGACGCTACACTGCATGGAATTCTTTCAAACTTTAAACTATTTTACACTAAAGCTAATACTATTATATGGCAAAAGACTAGCTAGCTTTTCCAACATCGACCTTTTAGTAAAATTCGTAGCCCCCCCCTTAATGGGTCATTCAGCTCTCGCAGAACCGGGGGATGTCCCAGAAATTGACCTCGAATCTGTTCTCGCAGCGGGGAAAACACTCCAGCAATTTTGATTGATGTCAACGGTCAAAAACTGGTTGCAATTGTTGATACGGGAGCGTCCATTTCGATTATTAGTACGGGGGGCCTTGAACGTCTCCTCAGGGCGGGCGCAGAAATCGTGGTTCATTACCCTGATCCTATCAAAGCACGAACACCAGGAAGTGACTTCGTTTGTGACTAGAACCGGTTTCTTTTTGTGGAGGTTAATTTTTTATTGTTGGGAGGGTTTTGATTCATTACCTTTTCAACAATTCTCTTAGATTTCTTTTAATTTAATTTCCAATTAATCCCCGAATTTAAACTTTTCCTAAGAATCTAATTACTTTAATTTTTTTCCTAAAAAAAAATTTTCCCTATTCCTTGGGTGGGTGGTCCCTTACCGCAAAATTTGGCTAATTTGTTTCATGATGAACATACACCTTTTTGATTCTAGTTTCAGCTGGTAGTATTCTAGTAGTCGCCATCTGGATCAAATTTCTTTGTTTTTTGTGCATATTTGGGAGAAGTCACCATGCATTCACAGTTCAGGAAACGGCAGAAGGACGGACACGATCCTATGGTTGGTGAGGGTTCAGCCCAAGCCCAGGCGCCGGACACCGAGGATTTGGAGCAGTTTCCCCCTCCAGAGGAGCCCAAATCCGTGGTCGAGGACTTGGGATCTGACCACCCCATGGGACAACATCCAGTTGTACCCCCTTGTGTGTCCGAGACATTCCAGGTGCCCGCATCGTCAGCGAGCCCATTATCGGAACTGTTCGAACAATTGGATCCCGCACCATATCAGGACTCGGACTCGTACAGTGCCGTGGTCGCCTCGGATGAAAATAGGATGGGCACGGGTCGTTCCAGCGTGTCATCACGTCTGGGAGGCCAACCGGAAGCCCCGTCCCCAGTGGGTTCATCTAACCCCGGGCAGATGGATCCTCAGTCTTTGCCTGAGGTCTCTGGTGAGCCTACAGAGTTCAGCTCTGTTGGCCACGACCCAGCGACTGCAGCGCGGGACTGCCCGGCCACGACGACAGGCCACCGTACAGACCATGGACGCCAGGTCCCTATCCCAACTGGCAAGCCCGATCATCAGAACCCTGTCGGTCCGACGTCCCAGGGAACCAAGCGGTCGGCAGTTGCTGCCAGTGGCGACGCTGATGAAGATTCGGACACTCGGACCTCGGCTCCCAACGGGAAGAAGCCATGTGCTTTAGCGCGAAGGAGCAGTCCACCATCAACTTGTTCCACGACCGCGCCTGGAACAAGTCAAGACACTACCCCCCTTAATCCAGGGATTGGATCAAATCTGTCCCTCAAGGACATTGAGGCACAGTTGGCTTTCCTACAAAGCCAGAGGAAACTGGTCTTAGAGAAGCTCCATGGCCAGTCAACAGTTTCTCAGGATACTGCTTCTTCAGTTGCCGAGTCATCTCGGTCAACTCCAGCTACATCCAAATCTAAGTCTAAGAAGAGGAACCGTGGTGGTTCTCGGAAGAACTCTAGTGGTGCCCAGTCAGCTCAATCTGCTACGGAAACTGATGAGCCCTCGCGGAAACCATCAAAGCAAAGCAAACGTTCTGCAGCGAAACAGCAAAAGGCGGGGCCGTCATCGGCCGAACCCGTCGTGGTGGACCTGGACACCGACCAACCACCACAGGCTAGCGATTCTATCCTGCAGAAGGCCTCCATGGGTGAAGTGGCCGATGCTCAAATGCAAGCCGGTCAGCTCGTGGTCCTGGAGGAGGTCAACGAAGACACCGACGGCTCATTGGCAAAAGTGGCAGGAGCGTGCGACGCATCATCGCCACGGTTAGCGGCAGGAATGGACGACGTCGCCCAGAGCGTGCCTATGGTTCTCGAAGGGCACGAACACGTCCTGCCGGACTATCCTCATATGGTCCTGATGACACCTCAGGCGAGGGCCACCGCCCTCAGCTACGAAATTCCATCACGAGAGGACATGGAGGCGGTTCCTGGTAATCTGCAAGAACGAGCCAAGGAACACCTCTCTGGTATCGCGACCTATGAGCACTACCTAAAGCTGGTGCTCCAGAACAGGGAGAGTGAGTACGATGTTCAACATCCAGAAGCCTGCCTTACAGAAGCCATTAGTGACGTACAGGCGATTTCTAACCCGGAGAAAGATTTTCAGTTCAGCGAAGACCATCTATCTTTGCCGGACAACTTCCAACCTTTAAGGTTAATCAGAACCCTCCAGGGTCTATTTGATGCGATTCCGGACATCCTGGAAACGTATCAGTCGACTGGCGTCATCGCCATGGATATTGAAGGCGGCTCTTACACTCAGTTCGGCAATAAACAGGATGCCGCTATTACCATCATTCAGATCGCTGGTCCAGTTCCTTCACGACATCCGAAGGTCTTCATGATTATGGTCAGCGAAATCCTGGCATCACTGTCGGACTACTATGCGGTCCTCTATGCTCTGAAGATCATTCTTCATCCACCAGAGCCGGTCTATATGGTATTTGCTGGTGGTCAGGCCGACTTCTTACGTCTGGCCAAATTCTGTGGTCTCACTGGCATGGAGAACTATGCTGCCGAACTTGGAGCGATCATCGCCCAGTCTGTACCTTATATACAGGCTAGACGACGACAAGACCCGACGGTTCCTGAGGTCCCTTGGGAAAATATCACCGACACGACCAAGGAATCGTACGTCAACACTCATCACTCCCTGAGCAAGGTCTGCGAATACTGCGATGTCCCATCTCCTAAAGGACTGCGACCGTTGGACTTTCATGGGTGTTTGGTCTGGCCCACCGTCGAGGAAGCAACATATGCCCTCGCTGACATTTTGGCCATATATGCCTGCTTGGTCAAGGTTGCTAACGCCTTGCCCTCTGATGAGTGGATCCAGGTGATCTACCTAAGCAGCGCACGATACACCTTTTCACCCAGCCTATGGCCGAAGATCAATAAGGAAGCCGAACTGGGTGTTGGCCCAATTGCCCAGGCCAGAATGTTCACACCTGGACACCATGCGGCTTCGCAGATCCTTCATGACCGCCAGATGGAATGCCGACGGAACTTGACTATCAAACGGGGATCAGTGAAGTACCTGAAAGGGAGCTTCGCTTGGTCATTGTCTGTCCACGAAGAGGAGGGTGGTAATGCTACCCACCCCCTACGAGAGGTTTCCTGGGTGCCCCTGATGGAGTTGTTGACCAACTTCTACGATCTGAAGTTCATGACCAAACGGCGACGCGATGAGGGTCTGGACTTCAACTGGTATGCGATCGTCGCAAACCGCCACCATCACGCGGATCCGAATGACACTCCGACGAACCTTCCACCTGATAAGGCCCATCGTTTCCTGCGAAAGGACGATCAACCATCAGATGAGGAGTCTGGGTGGTCATCCACCCCTCCCAACGAGCAGACGCAGGCTGATGAACCGGAATCACTGGCGGAAGCACGAAAGGCTGCCCAGAAACGGGAAAAGGAGACGAAACTACCGCCCTTGCCGAAGAAGCTTCCCGCCTTGACCCACTACAAGGAAGGGACTGGTGACCCACGGAAGAAGGAAAAGCCTCCGGTGACCTATTCAGGCGGTCACCGTTATGTGGAGGACCATCCGACCTATCAGACCGCTGGGTCATCCCAGCCGGCCCAAACTGCGGTCACCACCAGCCCACGTAAAACGCGGTCGTCTGCTCGTCAGCAGGAAGCTGAGAAACTGGCCAAGGAAATCGAGGAGCCGGAAATCATTCAGGTTTCCGATGAAGAATACGCGGCGGACGAAGAGCAGCCATCAGAATCGGTCGGGCGTCGCGAGCCGACACCCACGGACGAAGACGCCCAACGTCAACAGGGCACATTTCAACCGACCCTTCTGGAGGCTTGCGCACCCAGGCTGACGATGGCCAACCCAGCCCTCCAATCCGGTTGGCATCCACCAATGACGAATGAACAGCGGGCTCGTCTAGCCTCGCTGGCATCAGGAATCAGGGTTCCTCGGACGTCCGGTTCGTCCATAGCGTCGTCTGGGGCCCCTCAGGCTGTGGATGAGATCCTGGCCCAGCATGGGGACATTCCACACGTGTCGTATCAGGAGGCCAGACGGTTTCTGGTCTCTTGTAGCGAACGCCCTGGTGGTGTAACGGGCCCATCCACCTACCTTCCGGACCTTTATCACTGGAAGTTGGAACAGCCCGTGATCATCAGCCAGTTGGCCACGTCGACGGACCCGTCATCAGGGGTTCAGTCGTCTGTCAACGTCTCCATTGCGAGGGTTCAGCCCTATATCCAGATCCTGGTGCCTGAATCTATTCTGACTTTGAACGCCCTATTTCGAGACTCACCTATTGGCGTTGACCAACCTAAACGCCATATCTATGTGGTGGGACCCCCTGCGGACCCCGAAATGCCTGGGTATGATCCTGAGAACTTTTTCCGGATGGTGGCTCAGGGTAACCCGGTGTTCTGGGAGGTTTATCGGGAGGTTCCCACGGATGGCTCGGGCCCTCCTTTGCGGTGGTCCGATCTGGTCATCCTGTATCGGAAACGGGACGGCGGTGCTATGGCCCATGGGATCCTGCCCTACATTAACACCTTGAACTCTTTGGGTGTCGGGGACACTAACTTTTCTGTGGTTATGGGCCCGATGTTCCTGGAAAAGGAGCAGAAGTCGGAGCTCATGCAGGTAATGCAGTTGGCGGAACTGCAGGGACTCAACCCGGTCGTGGTCATGCGGGAGCATGAGGGACTTTGCAAACGGCCTGGACACTTCGATATTGGACTTACGGCCGTCACCCAACAGGCCCCGGACCCGTCCGCCTTTGTCGTCCCTGAACCCCGTCCAACCGGAAATGTGATGATGGGTCCGTCCGTCATCCAAACTTTGATGGGAACGGCGGTCCCGTCCACACCTGCGGCTCCCACGGCGCCCGCGACACGGTTTGGCTCGAAGCTTCGTCGGGTCGAATCATCCCAGGGCGATATGTCCAGCGTCATCGCTCGGACGGCACCAAAATCCCCGTTGGTTGGAGCGGAGGCAGTGAGACCCGGTATCTCTGCCTCTCAGTCTGACGTTTTCGGCGGTGTTTCTGGTTCGGGACGAGGCCGCGGCTTTCGTCCTTTCGGATCCGAATCGGATTCATCAACGGCAACCGCTTTCACGACTCGCTCAACACCCGTGAGTCTTCGCCAACGATCTGACACACCTGGTCGGGTGGCCTACGTCCCTCTGGAGGAACCACCTCTGGATTCCCCAGCCCATGACCAGTGGGAGGCCGTCTATCACGGTCAACGGGACAGTCAACCGTCAACATCACAACAGCAGCGGTCGCCTCGCCGGGAGACTCCTCGTCCTCCCGCTTCTATCGAACCTCGTGATCGTGACTATTCGCGGTCACACCGTCGTGAACCTTCGACTGATCGTCATCGTCAGCGTTCGTCATCCCGTCGTCGGGATTCCCGTCCATCGTCACGAGCGTCTCGTGGCCAGCGGCCGGAATCTCGCGATGACCGTGGCCAGCGTCCGTCAACGAGCCATCACGAGCGTCAACCAGCCCGTGAACGATCACCATCAGCTCGTCGTCGTGACCAGGACCGTCATCGGCAACCATCACGGGGTCGTCGTTCGGACGAGCGTCAGCGATCGACCGAGCGTCGGCATGAGTCTCGCGATCATCGCGCAGACCGTCGACCTCCAACCTATCCGAAGGCTCAGCATCACGTAGAGTCTCGTCAGAATCGTGACAAACGCCTAGCGGCCGACGCCTTAAGCCGACAACGACCACAGAAGTCGACTTATAGCGTGCCACGTGTGAAAACTATCAAGAAACCGGATGGTCGTAATTCTGCGATTCGGGAACTCCCGCCCGAATACCCTAATAACTATACGAGGGACAATTTCCCGCCATTCCGGGTTTACTTGGTCAATGTCCTTTGTGACATGCTCAATCAGGACATTGCGCGGTCGGTTTCTCGGGGAACTGAGGATCCGCTCTTTGATGAATTCAAGATCGAGCAGCCCACACCGGCTGAGGTCGCTGAGATCAAAATGGACCGTTGGCCCGACGATCCGATCGTCTACTGTCGGGATAACAACCTCCAGTGGATCCCACACAATGTCCCTGGAGATCCATCTGAGAAGAAGCTTCATCCTTGGGTGGCCTTGTTTCGCGACGAGGTCCTCAAGTGGATGCAGGCTAATGCCCATGATTCGCCACGGTTCCCATCGGACTTTATGGACACCATCTGGCAACGGATGTGTGCCCGCGACAGCCAGCTGACGAACCACATGACGGCAGATCCGCAGCCTGAACAGACCGGCGGTCGGACTGTTTGGCACTCGCGATGGGTCATCAAGGACTACCGTGATCGTCACGGGAAGCTCTTCAAAGGCTTTCCCGTTAACCGCGTTTCGTCGACTGCACGATGGGCCAATTGCTTGGCCATGGCAGCGTTGGTGCCCGAACTTTTCCGGTACCCGCACCTGATTCGGCGATACGAGTCCCAGCATTTCTACGTGACCCATATGCACGCTCGGCGTCTTCGGACCCGCTGCATGACGGTCCGTTATGCCATGCTCGGATATCATCGGCCCAACGTCGAGGGCATCGCCAACGTGGACGAAGGCTATTTCCTGTGCTTCTATCTGGGGCCGGACTATGCCTTCTCTTTTATGCATAACCATCTGCCGCATGTGTCGTTGCCGGTGGAGCAGCTCGAAAACCAGGGTTTCCAGACCAAGGAACACCTGTATCAGGGGCGAAAGGGCTGGTTCTGCCAGTCTGATGTCGTCATGGACCTCGTGAGGGAGCATCCCCATCAGGATGGCTTTGCTATCAAGCGTAGCACTGACCAAGCCATTGCTGCACTGCCCGCTTGTCGCATCGAGCGATGGCAGTCGGGTCCTGATCAGCTCACCCAGCGGCTGATCATTTTCCACACGTTCTATCAGTCCCTGGAAATGCAGGAGTTCCTGGTCCAGACCATCGGAAGTTATTACGGGAAGGCTTCCACGGATCCTTGGTGGGGTCTTGGCGTAAGGGTTCCTCGTGGTTTCAAACCCGATGACCTGACTTTCAACGGGAAGTACAACTTCCTGTTCAATACGGACAATTGGAATGGGCGAAACATCCAGGGGTCCTTGTACACCGAAGTGGGCCTTTGGTTCATGCAGGCGGGCCCTGATGAGCTTTGGGAGGACAGGTTCAACCGCGTCCCACTGAAAGGCGCTCGTCTGGAGGCCTATCTCAACGTCGTCCGAAAGCGCATTGAGGCGGCGGCAGAGCGCTATAACCGAGGCCAGTCCGCCCCTCCGTTCTTTCGACAGGACGCACCGACGGCCCTCAAGAAACAGCCCATTGACCTGCCACCCAATTGGACCGGTGTCCATATTACCGGGTGTGCTCCGCCGGGGCAGGAGAAGAATACCTTCAGTCCATGCTTCGCCCTGACCATTTGGAATCCGTTGGAACCCCATCCAAATGACCACCACAGGTCCACGGAACTGATCATGAGGGAATATTGAGTGCGTCGTCATCGAGCCTCATGACCCATGGTCCGTTCATTCCATCAGTTATGACTCTTCGCAGTCCGGAAAGTCATCTTTCCTGGTTGTGAAATCCTCTAATTGTGACTTTTTCTGGCATCCGAATGGACTTGACCCATGTCCAACCCACCATGATGACGGTTCATCCGATGCTAGACCTGAACTTGACTATTTCCATTGATCTACGGATCCAGATCACTATATAGATCATTGTTTTAGCCGTTGTTTTGACATTACTGTTGCATAATTGCATATGTTATTTTGTATTTTAATTCACGAAGCTGGTTTCTTACGAATATGATATTTAGAATTTGGTATTTCTTGTTTTGTTTAGTTTCTTGAATTGTATTATTTGTTACCTAGGACCAGAATCTCTGTGATGTGCAATGTGTACTTAAATTTAATGTACGTACGTTTTCTTAATTTTCTTTGAATATATATTTAATCTCTTTCTCTAAATTTTTCTATGAATCTATATTCTCTATGTGTAGTAGTTTTCGAACCTGTACCTTCTGTGCTTAGTTTATACGAATTGGTGTTATTTTGTTTTGTTAGTTGCGAACCTCGAATTTTCTTAGCTTTGTGAACCTGTTTCTCTGTCATAACTATGTCATATATTAACCATATTTTTCGTATTTTTCTACTAGTTTTAATATGCCAATGACTTTTGCTCATAATATGTACAGTGCTTTGTTTGAGAGGAATCATTCCATTTGCTTTATTCCATACTGCCATATATATGTGTGCCTTATATTGTCGAAAAACCCAGTGACGATTCTCGTCATATGAAAATACATAATTTTACCTAGGGAGGGTGGGGTTTTTCTTCCCATAGGACCTCCACCTAACGGTGTGTATTTTCTATGGTTATTTTATTATTATGATTATTATTATCATAGGCAGTTTGCCTTGTTGAGCGACGGCCTGATAAACCCTAGCTCAGCTTGGTTTAACTTAAATTTAATTAATATTTTATCTGAAAGTTCAACTTTTACTTCTTTGTTAACATATATTAACACACTCGTTTGACTATACATTCCAAAGGAGGGTAACTCCTCTTTCCCATGAGTTACGTTTGGAAAGTCATTTGTATTTTCATATTAAGTTACTTACACAAGCCCAGTTTAATTAATACGGTTCTAGTTTAATACGTGTATTTTTGGCCAAACAAATACTTATGCTTAATCTTTGTCACTTTGTGCTTTAATTTTTGACTGTTACTAGTGCTTCATAGTGCCTAGTATATGCATAATCTCTGTGCTATGTAGTATTTAATCACTTATTTTTGTGTTTTTTCTACACTTGTTAATTTGGACTATGAGCTTATGGCTTATGACTTGCAGTTGCATTGTACTAGTAGCATCATTGCTCTGTACTGTATGTACTTGTTGAGAGTTCAGCTCACGTACCAGTTCGCCATTTGTGCAGTGATCCTCTCGGGAGTTCGGATGGCGAGCCCTGGGGAGATGTAACGGATCAAGGTTGGCATGATCAACCTTTCCGTTGCTGGTGAGTAGCTAGGCTAGCTACCCGCCTGGCTTCTCATAACATCATCAAGTGGGCTGGGACACGTTTGCAAGTCACGTAGCTCCCCCAACGTGTATGCGTGGGATTGGGTGGGTTCCCCCCCTCGTGACTTTGGGAGCTACGTGATTGGGGGCAAATTCTCACTAGGGGGCGCTCGTGGGAGGGTTCAACCCATACACTCGCTCCCCCCTTCACTCTTGTATTATTCTGCCGTTGTGTACAGTTGTGTTTAATTCTACTCTCTCCCCCTTATTTGCTGTGTATATTATTGTGTCTCTCCCTCAGCTCTCCCCAGAGCTTGGTACGTTGGCTGACCCCAGTCAGCCGCTGTAACTGTAAGTTAGTTTATTTGTGTGTTTGTTTGTGTGTGCTTGAGGGTTCATCCCAGTATTTTATTGTATTGTTATATTACTATAACTCGTTGTTCTGTTCTTTATTAAAGTGTATTTAGTTAGGTTTGAGTTTTCTGAGCTCCTGCTAGGTAGGTAGTTCATTCTGAGTGAGTGAGAGTGCGAGTCATCTCGCCCTTAGGATCGGATTACCCCTGCGTATATTGTCTGGCGAGGCTGTCCCGACCGTCTCCTGTAGTCGGTCTGTTATCCATCTGTGCCACGGTCTCCGCGTCCGCTACGTCTGGGCGTGGTAACGGTGTTAGTACGTAGGTTAAACTACTAGCCCCGCTACACGGGTAAAAAACATGGACAAATCCTGTTACTGCCGAATCTGGGGAAAGAAAAAGTAAAATTCACGATTGGATTGGGTATTTGTTTGCGCACAGTACAGAACACTATATACAAACCCAAATCCAAACCAAAAAAATTTAAATTCCTGCTCCTCTTTCCTTTTTTTTCTTTTCCCCCCCCCCCCCCCTGGCTCTGATAACTGAACGGGGCGGATTTTTTGTTTTTATTTCTTTTTTTTTTTTTTTTTCTTATGACTTCGATGACTTTTCTCACTTATATATACTTTATGCCACTGGCGTAGCTAGCCTAAAAGAAATCACCTTTATCATTCATGAATAAGACAATTGTCGAAATAGTTCAAGGTTGTACAATTTCATCAAATAGAATATACTTTATGCTAGTCATATGAAGATGGCACTACCTATAATTTTCCATGCTGCGCTGCTGCGCAGGCAGCTATCAGTGCCCTAATGAATAATATCCCACAATGTGGTTAGTACGTTAGTACTTAGTTTATGTGTGAAAATGAACGAAATCCATAATCTAAAAATCTGTCATGTTTGACCCCCCCCCCCCCCGGCTTAACATATAGCTCAAAGCCGTAAAGCAAAAATGTTCTTTTCGGTGACCTCTTTCCATTTATATCAACCCATCAGGTGTATCAATGACGAACTGAGAGAATAGTTGCAAAAACCAAAGAATTTTATCTTTTCACCTAAAAATGCGGGACTGGTCCCAGAATGTTAAAAATTTTCATCTGCTTTCATCATAAAAATTAGAGCCTGTAAGGTTACATTTACACAAAGCGAAACCAGCACCTTAAAGAGCTCCATGCTTTGTTTGCTGGTAGTCATCAAAACACCAATCATGAAATTGAACAGACGTTTTATGCCAAATTTACCAAAACATTGCACCTTTCAAAATTGGGAAACGGTGTTTGAGGACAATTGTAAGGCAAAATGATCCCACAAGATCCCACTGATCCCACATGAGATGAGTTTTCAATCCCATCCCATCCCATGGGAACCCACCCCAGATGCCAACACTGCTTTGAATACACCAAAATTTTGATCAAATGATATTGCTGATTTATGTGAAGAATACCTAGAACTTAATATCATCATTAGACCCATCTTTTGCTTGACAAAAAAATTGACATCAGTATTCAAATGATTCCAGCACAGAAATGCATTGAAATTAGGAAGAACACTGCTTACACTGAGTCTCATCGTGGTTTCTCTTATTTTACTCTTACTCAGTTATTTTCAAAACATTACTACTTTTTAGGCAACTTTATTTAGTTTTTGTCTCCGAAAAGGGCTGGGGGGGGGAGTTCGAGGGGGGAGGGTATGTCTAGAGTTGGGACCGGTTCCAATTTTCAAAACCGGTTCCGGTTCCGGTTCTAGAGTACCGGTTCCGGTTCCGGTTCCGGTTCCGGTTCCGGTTCCGGTTCTAGCTTCCGGTTCCCGGTTCCAAGTACAAAATTCGTAGTTACATTTTAACATTATTTAATATTGGATGCAGGCCCCCAGCAAGGGTTATACAATCAAAATTATAAAGCAATACTGCAAAACAATTGGAATAGGTAATGCGATAATAACCAACTGGGTTAAACTTTTTTTGTTTACTTAGAATTTTAAAGTTTTTGCCTTACCTTAAATTTGCTCCATTACAACTTGTAAAAAAATTAAAACTTTAGTATGGTCGAGCAAATTGTTTCGATAATTCAAGGTGAGATTCTACTGTGCATCAAAAATGCAGACAGCGCCTTCTGAACAGAATCTTGTAAACTGCACAACGTTTCAGTAAAACGTGCTGAGAATTGAGCTTATACCTACTGGTCACTGGAGCTTAAATTTTTATTTCTTTAAAAAGAGTACAGTGTTTCTAAAGAAGCAAATAGTTTCCAAAACATTTAAGGTGGTGATTCCTTTTGGGCACATATTGTTGTTTGGCGGCGTAAATCAAGATGAAATTTGATGAAACTTTCCGAAATAAGTACTTTTAGCGTTCTAACACCCTCCGCGCAATCCCGATTCAAAAATTCGAGATTTCCGGTCAGAGTGGTTTTTCCAAATTTCTGAACGTTTGGCAGCAGCTATACAGCTATGACTATATTCATTCGATAGATCTCATTGAGCTTCACATTTTTGCTTTTTAAAGTAAGTTTCTAGCTTTTCTCTACCGTGAGATATAGCCGATTTTATTGTTTTGGCCTCGAAAACTTGTCATTTTTGCAGAAATCAAATTATCCAACATTTCTTGAACTACGAAAGCCGTAAAATCAAACTAAGGGCGTCGATCTGAAGGTCTCACAGGGACAAATTATCCGACGCATGATCGTCTTCCAACTGCTATCCTGTAGGCTGCTATCATAAAAAATGTAGGTTTTGCAAAAATACGACCAATTTTTTTCCAAAGATTGTGGAGCATTCACCATGCAAGCTGGAGGGCTGCTACTGAATAAATGTGTTCTGCACAAATATACCCAGGGACGATTTTTTAGTTGCCCCAATTCCTGCTTTCTAGCTAAAGTAATCGCCTGACAAATTTGGAAATAGTAGGCAAAATACAGGTTACGCACACATTTCAGCTTATTTCTCTATAACGAAGAGCGATTTTACAATAAATAAAAAATCGTCCCCAGCTATTTGATGGAGGTATCGAATGATATAACCGATGTCTCGCGAAAAAATTTACTTGAGTCTGCAAAAATTCTGGAAAATTATACTTCTTCTAAAATGTGTTAAAAATATTTTAGAAAAGCAACATTAGTTTCATTGTATTCATTAAAAAGAGAAAATGCCAAGCTACATTTTGATATAAGAATGGCTTCTTAACTCCAAGTAATGAATGAGTAATAATGGGCAAACTTTCTGAGACCAAAGGGAATCACCACCTTAAATGCATTTAAAATATTTAAAAGCTGAAAGCCAAATTGGAAAGAAGAACATATATATTAAAGTTATATTCAACGAGGAAATGTACAGTCGCTTGATTACACAAAATAGCTGTAACAGATACTTCTACATGCTGTTCCATTATTTGAACTTTGATTGACTTTCGTCTCCGTTGCTTAAAAATAAGAAAATAAGTACTCAACTTTCGAAGTTTTCTACTCCTCTAAAATTTACTATTTTTTAAAAAAAATGTTGCTTAAATCTTGCGTGCTGACAACACCACCTTCCATTTACCAATTTTTTGAGAAGATATACTCTATTTCCGACTACATCCCATCGAGCTCTCATCTTTTTTATGAGGTTAATATTCAAATACGTAAGCTGGTTAAAGTTTTCATTCGGCGCTGTATCGTTCACGTCTGAACGAAAGTGCCCATCTTTCATCAATTACAATTGGAATTTTAGAACAGAAAATTTCAAAAATTCGTTAAAATTAATTTAGAGACATTTTCACAATTGCATTTTGTAACACACACAAAATTACTTAACAAAATTTGAAAAATCAGAAGCATGAAAACAAAAAATTACGAAATTCCTTCCGGAATAAAGGAAGTAGAAATTTTCCCTTACAATACATGTTCCTAATTTTTCAAGTATGTTTAACATTTAATTTTTGTCTTAACAGACGGGATAAGGTGACTAGTGTTGATTCAAAGAAACATTTGAAATTTCTCTTAATTCTATGCCTCGGCTTCAGTGAAACCTGAAACGTGCCTCGATCGCCTGAAAAGGGGAAGCGGTGAGTTTGTGTCACCTTCAGTGGAAGCTGAAGCTGTCGTTTTCAGTTTAGGGTCTAAATTTATTCTATGGAGTGTCAGCTTCAGTTTCAGTTCCAATAATTGTACCTTCATTTCACGTTTAGTTTGAAACTCTTAATTATTATCAGTCTCATCCTACATATTTAGCCTTCAGGTCTAAATTTGTTTAGTTTCAGTTCAAACTAGATTTTTAGTTTCAATTTCAGTCACTAGCTTGAAAAAGACAATATGAATGGCAACAGTGAAAGGTAACCACAAAAACAAAATCCAGCTTTTGCAAAATTTAAACTCCTGCAAAAAAATTAGTTCAAGTCCATTTTTAAGAGTGGAACCGGCCGGTTCCAAATCCTACCGGTTCCGGTTCCGGTTCTAAAATTCCTTCCGGTTCGGTTCCGGTTCCGGTTCCGGTTCCGGTTCCAACCGGTTCTAGTGGAACCGGTCCCAACTCTAGTTGAACAGACAGCTATTACCAGACTGAGAAGTGGTCATTTTGCCTTGGCTGGTTTTCCAAATAGTCCCAACGAGTGTCAGTGCGGGTCCACAATCACTAGCCATCATCTCCTGAGCAACTGTCCTCTATTTGAAGGCCTACGGGACTACATTTGGCCAGAGGGCTTCCCTGGACTGGAGCGAGCACTATGGGGTTCAAGGGACGAACTGAATAAAACAGTAACCTTTCTGAAAATTTCTGGCTTGATCAAACAGCTTTAAGCCTAGTTTAGTCATTCGTTTAAGTCATTAATTAAAGATTATCTATATATTAGGACTGTAGTTCTATTAATTCCGTGTTTGTTTAAGTAGATATTATTGGATGGTAATGCAAAGGTCTCTACACACGAGGTCCATTTTTAAATTTATTAAAAACAGAAATTCCAAAAACTTAGCTTATTAGCACGCCATTCATCTCACGCGTCGGATCCGATCTCTGCCTCTCACGATTATGCA
>JASAND010018763.1:0-31257 GCA_030248195.1 Trissonchulus latispiculum
AAATCGTAAACAATCTGGTTGCCTCAAAAATGGCCTCTCTTAGATACTTGAAATTGTTTCTAATTTAGATGATGAAACTGATTTTAGATATCAAACTATTTGCTCCTGAACATGTGACAGTGTATAGAACTAACTGATTTCGGTGAAAATGGGCACTTTTGTAAATAGAAATGAAATATGGCTATACTGGGGACTAGCCGCTCCAAATTGCTCAATCGTAGTAATAGCCGATTTAATCACTTGGGTAGCGTCTTTTCTGCCGAAACAACCAATTCGTTGTAGTGACTGTCTGTTGAAAGTAAATTGCCAAAAAACGTTCTATATTCTGACTAAAAAATCTAAAACTGGTCTCACGAGGTGAATATTGCGGAAATAATAAATTTTTTAAAGTTTCAGCTATGCTAGCAAAGGATTAAAACAGTTAAAGTCAAATATAGCTGAAAGGATACCAGCACCTTAAGTTACTTACGCGGCGTCGACGAAACGTAGTTTACTATGCATAGTCAAGTTGCTATAGGTATTTAAAACGTCTCATTTGCGAGATTGTGCTCCTTCTAGGGAGCAGCTTGTTTTTTGTCAGGAGAAGAAGCTTTCCAGACATAGTCACACTGTTGTATCAACAATTACTGACATAAATGATGTTCGTTAAGTTCCATTGCGTGGAAGCTGCAGTAGTTTACATCGATCAAACCATAGAACAGAGATTGCTGGTCTGGTTTAAGATTTTCATTCTAATATGAATCAATTCAAGATAGTTTATACCACAAAAGTTTATATAACTGATGACGCATATTTGTCACAACAATTTGGCGCTGAGTTTGAGGTAAGCATCAGTCGAAAGCAATCTTCGTCAGTGCAACAATGCATATAAGTACCAATATAGTGTTCAATAAATCGACGCAGAGGTTGTATGTGTTCAAAAGGGGCATCAAAGGCTGTAGTAAAATCTTCCGAAGCATGGTGAATACCATCTGGTTTTTGTAGAGTTTCACTTTTGTTTCGATTTGACATGTCTAGGTCTAAAAAAATAAAGGTGCGAAAATTCTAGTTTCTATTCTAGAAAACATTCTAGTTGGAACTCTTGGCTTGCGAATAACGTGCGAATAACATAAGCACCGATACCCGTAACCTTCCACAAAACGGAGTTCACTTCCACTTGGACAACTTTCCATTACCGTACACTATTTTCAAGGTGCATTTAGCTTTAATCAATTATTGGTTTTTGTGGTGCACCTGTGGGTAGCTGACGATAAGCCCAAACGACAGGATGCAGAAAACTACTATCGTGAGCATTTTTGCTGCTAGGAGCAACGGATTCTTTGAATGTGTCCTTGCCAGCCTGTGAAAATTCATATCCATACTCCATCAAGAGCACAAAAAACAGAAGTTGTTCCCATTTCCAGGTGGTGTCCTGTGAGCTCTGGGAGTTTTGGTAAAAGCTGGATTGGAAACTCCGCCAAATAACTGGCCATTTGGGAGGTGCTAAATAAAAATATAAATATTCTGTCTATTGTGTGTATTCGTTAAATTTAAAATTTACAGACAATTTGAGCCAAATTGTTTCGAGATTCTTCATTGGATTTTTTGTCTGGATGCACAAATTACCTTTGTAGATGACAGAAATTCGTAAAACGTTTGTAATTATTGCTATTAATGCTTGGTGCTAATTTAGCCCTTGGAATCGACAAAACTATTGGATGTTTGCATCGGCTGTTTGATGAATTTGCCATTTATGGACTGCGAAATGCAACATTTGAAAGTTAGAAAACATCCTCAACTAACTGGTTAACAATAACAACATCGCCTAGAGTAGAGAACATCTGATATATGCCATATACTTCGTTGGCTCTTTTAGCAGCATCGTCGGAATGTCTCTGATTGGTAAGTGAATATGGGGCCAAGGAACGTTGTGATACTTCCATTCCAAAGTCGATGTAACGCCTAGGCTGTAACAGAATGAAGTGGTTGCAATGTAATAACTATTTTTTTAGAGAAAACGGTAGAACGCGTTTTCTATAGGTAATAGTGATCACAAAGTGCTTGCTAAAAATGTAGAGAGCACTTATTTGTGTAGAGTGTAGAGTGTAGAGTAGAGTAAGGTAGACTAGTAGAGTAGAATGTAGAGAGCATTTAATTGAAACATTAAATGTCTGTGGAATGTGTAGGATTACCTTTTCACAGACATTTAATTCTTCTACCTCATAAACGTTTATCGTACAAAATGTAGAGTTCGCAGTTGCAATAACCGGACCACGTTTTTAAATTATGGTTGTAAACCTGGCATATTTGACATTGACAGATGTAACTATGGTATAGCTGATTTGATTGATAAGTAAAGTTTTCATGTCTGCTACAATGGATCACGAAAACTTCTGGCTACTGGTATATCGAAATCCATGAATGGTCCTCCGGCTTTCCTTTCTTATAATCCAGCGAATAGTGTTAGCTCCAGCAAAATAGAGGCTATCGTATTTTGTCGATTCATAGTCATTTTTTATCAAAGGGTATTTCAGGGATTCCGTTTTTGGATGTGATTCACTAAAGCAAAAGCTAATTTGGTGCAAGATATCCAAGAGCCACTCTCTTTTATTTATTAGTCATGAACCATCACTTGGAAACCTGTAAAAATAACGCTTATCACTCCTCAACATATGTCTTATGGTTGAGAGTATTTTATACTGAAGATACCTTCTTATATCTTGTTGGATTTGCAGGAGTTCCTTCGCTTTCTCGTCGCAAAATTGCAATTAATTTCGTTACACAATAACAAGTAAACACTGAGACGTCTTAGTTCTTGATATTTTCCAATTAAGGAAACACATGCTGGAATTTGCTTTTAGTCCCATCCTGGTCGATGTAACGTCTGTTACGTCTATTCATTAAAGCTCTAAGGCATATACTAAGCTCTAGGTTATTGATCGTACAATCGTAGATTAAGCAACCAAATGTAATCATTAATGTACTAACTCTGAAAATATGCTGTCATCCCAATGGAATCCTAGGCATTGTATTACTCTATCAAATCCATCTCTGACTTCGGAATCTCAGCCAACCTTTCTGGTGCAATATGAATTTTTCCATTCTCAAGGAAAAATGAAAAACTGCTCAAATTTGTCTTTAACATTGCGTCCAACGACTTTAGGAAGTATGAATCAAAAATCTCATTATTGATGGCCCTAAACATTAAATATCTCAAATTAATTAAAGGTTTTTTAAAAAAAAAAAAAAAAAAAAAAAAAAAAAAAAAAAAAAAAAAAAAAAAAAAAAAAAAAAAAAAAAAAAAAAAAAAAAAACCCCCCCCCCCCCCCCCCCCCCCCCCCCCCCCCAAAAAAAAAAAAAAGAGAGAGAGAGAAGTAATGGACAAGACAAGCGTCACAGTCTAGGTGCAAGCCTGGCACATTTTCTTGCAACCAACGGTTGGTCCTTGGAAACCGGACAATATTCGATCAAATATGTTTCTCCGGTATGCATTTGTTTTATGCTAAACAGAAACCCTCATACTACTTGCGTTTTAGAGTTTCATCACGTGAACAGGAGAGTATCCCAAATTCGGCCATGGACTTCCTTGTAGGAGAGACAAATTAGTGGGTGTGGTAAGCTTTATTAGTATGTAGAGGATGTGTCTCCCGTACGCGAAATAATGAAGTTACAAACTTCAATGAGATCCGCACTCTTCCATTGCTAATAACGGACAGTAGAGACCTGCGCGGGCCGACATTTGCGTTGCGACCCGGCACGGCGCCTAAAAAATTGTTCTCGGCCCGCCTGGCCCGACCCGTCAAACGATTCGGCCCGATCGGCCGGAAAAACGTTTTCTTTTTTTAAGGACAATGCGAAACTGCAAAAAATTTAAAATTTATTATCGAAATTCAATTACAAGGTGTTTTAATGTTGTGTGAACACAAAACTTACATTAATGCAGAAAGATTTCACATTAATTTTTACGTCCGCGTTTGCAATAGCAGTTTAAAACGGTTTTTTAATTTTTTGTACCCCAGATTTGTGTAGGACAACAACACCTGAAATGACAATATCTTTTTTTTGAAAACCTTTTGGCAAATAAAGGAATTAGCATAAGAATTACAAGGAGATAACAGTAAAATTTGAAGGACGACCACTATTTATTCAACTGTTTAAATTCACTAGTTAGTTTAAATAAAATACAAGGTAATATTCATGAAATGAAGTAACCCTTTTGCAAATAAATCCTGAAAACCAGCGTTAATGAGTACGAGACATGTTCTAGAAGCACGAAAATTCTTGAATCTAAAAAGTTTGAGTTATTATTCTCAAGTAAAATTTCTCAAAAAAAATTGAAACGGGCTGGAACTCGGCCTGTGGCCCGGCCGTGAGCGTTGGCCCTCAGCCCGGCCGCATATTTCTAATCTGTGTGTTTCGAATGCATTCAAATGTGTAGCGTAAATACGCAAGCGCTTAGAAAGTGTGTACTTGGAATACGCAGCATACTAACTAACAAGCATATAATAAGATATAGTGTTCCGCTATATGCTATTATATGTTTCCTAGAAACGTGACGGGCCGTATATACTATTATATGCTGCATATGCGTAATAAATATTGTATAAATATGATAGTGGAGAAATATATATCTACGTGGCATATATAATAGCATTGATATGTAGTCTTTATAGAAAAAGGTTAGAACAATGGTTTCGGCATGTAAAGTCAAGTGTTACGCAATCTGTAAATTTTATTTAATAAATGGAGAGACGCTTAATTGTTTAACTACATAAGGGCTACTTATTTTCTTGAATTTTAAGCTTTATTGAATTGAATAACTGGATTCTAAACATATTGGTCAGTGTTAAACTACCTCCCCCAAACATTTTCCCTAAAAATGATGATTTTCGAATTTTCGCTAATTTGCACAAAACACGACCAATTTAAATTCGTATTTTGCAAAAATGCATTCTCACACATTTCAAAATAAGAAAGCAAAAGGTTACAAAATTTTAACGTTTTCCAAATTGTGAATTTTTAAGTTTTCTAATAATAAATCAAGGAGGCACAGAAGTTTTTTCTCTGATTTTGCAGAAAAGTTATATCTGGGGTTTTATGGTTCATCGAACACGAAGCGACTTTTTGCTAATTCAATATAAATGTAAATTGTATGTTTGAGATTTCTTCTGGGGGGGGGTCCCACTTTGCACTAATTACACGCTTTCATATATTGTGTCTGCTCGCTGATTGGCCCATTAGCCTAAGGCTTATGGTAGGTAATTTATTAGTTTATTTAATTAATTATAACTTTAATTAGCTTAATGCAATTCAAAAACTAATTCGACAACTTTGTAGCATTTTGTCTGCTCTTTTCAATAATATAAATAATGTTGCATAATACAAAAATTCGAAGGAATGTAATCTGCAACAATTTTTATATCATTGAAAAGAGCAGAAAAAATGCTACACAGCTATCGAATTAGTTTTTTAATTGCATTAAGCTAATTAAATAATTAAAGTTATAATTAATTAACTATAATAACTAATAAATTACCTATCGTAAGCCTTAGGCTAATGAGCCAATCAGCGAGCAGACACACGCGCTTATATGAAAGCGAGTAATTAGTGCAAAGTGGGACCCCTCCGGAAGTTACGGAGGGGTCCCGAGTTAATGAACCGAGCATACCTAGCATGATTTCGACAGTGGAAGAGTTTTATAATCTTACTGTTATGTACTCTTACTTCAATTAACTCAAATTTTAGATATTCAAATCTTATTTTAGATATAAAGACTATCAATGCTAAGGCCGTGCAGAAATATTTCTTATATATCTCCACTATCACGTTTATGATGTATGTGCACCATAATAGTATATAATAAGTCTGATTTATGTGAAGCATATAATAGTATATAGTGGAACACTAAAGTATGCTGCGTATTCCAAGCACACACTTTCTAAGCGCTTGCGTATTTACGTTACACATTTTAGAATGCGTATTCCAGTTACACAAATTAGAAATATGCAGCCCGGCCAGGCCCGTGACCTTTGGTCGTCGGCCCGCTCGGCCCGTCCCGGCCCGCATCTTCAAGCTATTTCTTTTAAATTTCAACTCTCCAGCAGGTCCAGCACAAATTAAAAGCAGCAGTCGCACGCTTTTGACGACATTATATAAGCACGAATTGATACGAATTCTTCTTTTTTTAAATTTTAGTAATCCACAATTGGAAAATGACCAGCGTTCAGTCGCACAATCATACATTTAAAAGCAACGTGGTACCGAAGATGTTATTGGATTAAGCAATATTTCACACAAATTTGCATGGAATCCACCATTATTACAGAATTTGTGACTAGAAGCGACACGATGTCTGCAGTACAAGACAGCACAAACGGATAGGGTTGACTTACCTGACATCGCCAACATAGTGTGTATCCCAACTGAGCCGAATTCTGCTTCGGCCAACAGCAATTACATAGGCAGCACGACCGTATATTGACTTGGCCACTTCCATTCCGGAATTTCTCTTCCTAGGATGAGAACTGACTGTAAAGAAAAAACCTAACCTGAACAATCATTCTTGTTTGTTTATGAATGTTGAATCCCACTAATTTGGGTTGCATCCTACTAATGAGTGGGTTAAAAGAGTTAGTTTAAATTGCAAGGATCAATTCATCCGCACCAGAGTAGGAGATGGACGCATTTTTCCTGACCGCGACAGCCATGGGCGAGCGCAGACTTCGTGACCGCGACCGCCGCGTCCGCGACCCGTCCGGACTGCATCCCGAGGCTTGAATTTTGTGACCACAAAGGTTTGAGTTATTAACCTTTAGTTCTACGAAAAATCCACATTTCTCTTTATTATTTAAGGTATTTTCGATGTTTTTACATCTCACAGCAGTCAGTATTCCACTTAGGGCTGGTGCAGCTTAGATATACATGCTCGACAGCACTTATTGGAAATTGAAAACAATCTGGTTTCGTGGCTGCATTTGCATTCTTTCACCTTAGTGTGAGGCTGCTAACCGGTTTTCAATGGCAACATACTATAATGCTTGAAGCGCTGGTTCCCTCTCTTCGAGTATTTTTGGGAGAATTTTAATACACATCTAATTTTATATGACATTACCTAAAACTTTCAGCATATATGGTTTATTTTCGTGCTGGTGAACAACAGAGCCTTTAGCCAACGCAAAACTTAAATCCATATATTGGAGCTCTTGCTTTTTTAGATTATTTCGAAGCGTTTACTGATTAAAGCTCATATCAGCTGTCACTTGAGCGAAAGGGTTTTAGAAAACTTTGATAGGGGGCGCACCGTGAAGTGAATGAACTTGAAATTATGAAATCTTTTGTATTGTGCTGGTAGCTTATCCAAATGAGCAGATCCTCATAGAATGCACGAAACTTGCAAAAAGAAATCAGACAAAACGATTAAACACATGTAAAACTCAACACTGCGAAGTACTGATATAATTTTATACGCTGCCTGTCCAAACATCAGAAACAATTTTATCAAAATAAAAAGTAGACAGCAAATATGTCTTGCTGATAATTTGTCCATTGGGGGACCATATTTCAAACAAATGGAAAATGTTTGCAAAAATTGGAAATTTTTACAACATAATGGCCCAAATCACCACGATTTGATAGAAATCAGCGGTCATGACGGTCAAAAAAATTTGGCCACAGCCGCAACCGCCGACGAGTACCCGCGTCACCCGCGATCGCGCCGTCTCTTTTCGCCCCTGTCGGGAGTAATTTCTTGGATCAGTTGGCGCTTCCTGATAATCTTCCATCAGATGCGAGGCCGTGGTGTTGATCCTATTAGGAATAGATATTCCATTGGCGACAATCACTGTCCTAAAATAATAAGAACTTAAATCTTGAAATCCTCCTAACGAAAAGAAGCGTTGTATAAACATCGTTTAGGGATTGACAGGATAGTTTGCTTTCTTTGTCCGCTGTGAAAGTAGTGGTTATAATCAATTTATATACACCTACTTGAAAATTTATGTTAGATAAAATAAACATTGCATTGGCCAACCTCACCAGAAATACATATTGCTCCGTAGTTTTGCGTCTGCCTTGAGACTTAAGGGTTAACGGTTCGATGGATCGATTGGCAGTCTTTTGTTCACTGTCCTTAGTTTTGTATTATTAATGTTTTATAAGGTTTGGAAAGTGTTTACGAACAAAAACCAGCACGAAATACAGCAACAGTTTCAGACCTTTGCACGTAATAGATTAAGTAGTTCAAACTAAACTGAATCCGTACCGGCAACATTCCTCTTTGTTGTCCACAGATAGTGAAAATATGCAATTAGTTAATCCAAGTTTTTGAATTCGATAAACTGACACATCGTATTGGATATTGAGACTGTGTCGGTTGGCATAATCCTGGAGATATTTCAGGTAGTCGTCCGCATTTGGAAAATAGTCCTGGAACATACACAAACTAGCATAAAGTGCCATAACTTTCATAACAGAAAATGTCCGAAACTCATAGATCTGGTATGCCTACAATAAAACGAAAGACTGTGCCTTAAACAGGATCTATGCCAGATTAGAAGTGGCTCCCCTTATAATATGAGCTATAAAGTCTCATTGATTTAAAAATCCCTAATTAGTGATAACTAACTTAAACAGTAAAGAGTTTAGAGCTTCCGACTGACACAAAGCTTGTGGAGAAAAAAATCAACTTTGAAGAATCAAGGTAACGCGGCAAATTTAAAGCTTTGGGTTTCTTTCAGCGTACCATTTCTATGAGGCGATGTTTGCTCACACGGGTTTTCCAAACGGAACCGACAACTGAAAAATTATTCTAGTTATTTTTAAGAGACAAAAACCAATGCAAAATTGTTATTTCATTGGAGTTATTTATGAAAGCTCTAAAAGAGAACAGTGCCTATTTGCTACAGTCACGCTGTTATTTTAGGCGAAAAGTTTTCTTCGAACTTTCTTTGATTTTTTCTTGCGAAAAAAGAAATTTCGGTCCCATTTTTTTCTTTATTTAAAGACGAAAGAGTCATTAGGATGTGTCAGGTTTCTGTATATGTCAGAAACGTAGCAGCTGTCAACCTTAGCGGAAAGAATCTATGAACTGAAATCAAAGGAAACAGCTTTAATTTTCTTGCTTTTTTAAATTAAAGAATATTGAAGCTGAATTTCTTTTACATTTTCTTTATTTTCTAAAGAATTCTTCCAATTTTTTTCTTTATCTTTCCCCTAAAATTTCGACGTGGCTGTGTAATGGAGAATCACGGGAGTTGAACCTCGGTGTAGAATATTTCCTTGATTTCATTCAAAATTATGCAAAAGTGTGTGCTAACTTTATGCAAATCAATCTAAATTACTCTGCTGTGTACGGTCCAACGCCGTACATAGCTAATTCACTTTCTCTTTCTTTTTGAGCGCAATTTCATTCAGTCTGGATTCCAACTTCTCTTGGACTGGTTGTTTTGGCGTTTCTGCATATCTCTGTGACTACGTCAGTCACCTTTGGGTTTTGGTCGGGGGTTGCTTCCCCCTTTGTTACGTGTAAGGTTTGTTGTGAATTATTATAAAATTTCTGTAAATTTATTTCGGTGCTTGCTCGCTTTTATAACTAAATTCCTTTGTAAAAATTATTCCGTGAAGTCCGTGAATGCCGTCGAGTATTTGAACTCGTCTGAATTTTGTATTTTTGTTTAAAAAGTAAACTCGTGTAAAATTAGGGCTGTGTCGTTTTATTTAAGTAGGTTAGCGATTAAGTAGGGAATGATCAGGCATATTACACACTCATTCACGAACCTTTAACCTTTATTTGAATACACATTACCTACAGAATTTCCAAATTCGACAACGGCACTGCCTCCACTACAAGGGACTGGCACAATGTAACACAGACCTGACTACTAAGGAGATCTAGTCCAGGCCGCTCTCTTTTAACCCCTCGCCAGGTTTGGGGGATATGAATTTTTGGGGGACGCCGGACTAACTGCCGCCTGAATAGAAAGTGGGAGATTGGACCGAGAAACACACTAAGAAATACCCCAGGTTAGCCCCGAAGCGATTATCTAGGAATTAAAATTAGCCCAATAATAAATTAATTAGATAGAAAGTAAATTAGACAACTAACGATTTAATAACAATAAAGATGAAGGGGGTAGACGAAATTAAGTACAAAAAGGAAAACAAACAAAGTTGGAACTTACTGGCTACCAACAAGTAAATCGGGGGGAGGGGTGAAAAAAGCACAGGACTGGGGGATAACTAGAAAAAAACGGAAGAACGGAAATAGAGCACCGACGTGGGAGGGGTGTGAGTTGAGTTAATGGAAGAAGGGTTAGAAAAGTTTAGAAAGGAGATTAGGAATTTAACGGAGGTTAAAGAAAAGTCGGGCAAACCCCAAAGCAGTACGAAATTCGGATCCCCAAACTAAAGTTAACCGCGCACACTAAAAAGGTATCTCTCAACTGAAGGTTGTGTGACTAATAATTTTAGAGTAAAAGTGCTTTGCGAAATCGGGACTGATATAACTTGATTTTTGTGCTCGATCTCAGATAAGCCAAACATAAAACAATCTTGTAATGATATTTTTACGGTTGTTACGAAAATATGAAATTCTACAGTTTTCACGAAAGTTTAACCATAAAGATAACACTACATAACAAAATACGTACTTTTGCAACCAAAAATACTCCACACATACCAGACACTCCAGTAAATGCATAAATAACGATATTAACCGTTTTTAAGAGATTTCGGGAAGAGTTTTTGAGGTTTTGATAGGGAAATTCACGAAATGCTTCATAGAAGGAATTGGAGGAGAGGTAGTAGCGTCTTCCGCTACTGCCTATACTACATTTCCCCAGGGCTTATTGCACGAGCCCCGCGAGTGCCAAGGGAATTTTAAAGCAAAAAGAAAAACATTAGTAAGGAAAAAACCGCAGTTGTCATATACATATAAATTAGAAAATACAAAACAAATATCCTAGGTAGGAAAATTTAAGCTCTGTAGGGATATGAACAGAGGGAAGGAATACAATTTATTTATGTATTTTGCTTTTTCAGAGATTAAAATTGGAAAGGGGGATAAGGGAAGCCACTGACCCACCCTGAGTTTTGGCCATATAGCACGCCAGCTTCATAGGAAACCTCAGGAAAGGGCTGACTACCCAGCTACCAACAAGAGCGCCCTAGGTGGGAAGGACGAAGGGGTCTACCTAAGCTTCGCAACCGAGCCTAATCTCAAGCCAGTTTCTGACGTAATTTTTAAATTGTGGGAGGGAAAATGGAAATTTCGCAAAGAAAAACAAAAGGTGGGTAAATTGGCTCCCCCAACACCCAGGTCACATTCACACACCCATCACGCCCGTTGAGGCCTATGGACCATTCACCCACACATTCACCTACAGTAGCCCATACACACCAGCCAATAACCGACAGTATATTTTAACCGAATGTATAAGGGAGATGAAGAGGAAATCGTACAATAAAAGAAACCTACGTCCGAAACGTAACTTTGCCCCTCTGCGAAAAATTACCTACTTCGCGCAAATCTGGTGAAGAAGAACCTAGCGGCCCTACTTTGTTCAGACTGGGGAAGGTAACAAAACTGGCATCATATATGGACACCCCATATATAATCAAACGATTTGTGGCAGATTTGGGAGGGATTGATATTTTGTCAGGTATAATCTCTCAAAAGGCGGCGCTTTCCTTTAATTGAAAATGTGAAATAGGAAAAAGGTATAAATTTGGGTCGAGCTT
Organism: Trissonchulus latispiculum; assembly: GCA_030248195.1. Classification (NCBI taxonomy): domain Eukaryota; kingdom Metazoa; phylum Nematoda; class Enoplea; order Enoplida; family Ironidae; genus Trissonchulus; species Trissonchulus latispiculum. The sequence goes on from JASAND010018763.1 coordinate 11,716, forward strand.
TGTAAGGAAAAAATTTTTAGGTATAAATTTTGGTATTAGTTAAAACATTATATATACCAGATTTAATAAAATATATAAGAATTACAAGTAAAGCTTTATTGTCCACCATATTTGTTCTTCATTAATCTTTCTTCTGGGAATGCAGTTGGTCTTCGAGGGTGACGAAGATCCGGAGCTGTATAATGGGGCAGGACAGGTCGCACCATCATAGTCCAGCAGAGAGGGGACCAGAGAAACAACAGTGTCCACATCACTGGCAAATAGGAAACGCACCATAAAATTATTAATTCAGCATTAAATAATAGGCATAATGAGTGGAATTTGGCCAAAATATATACCACAATAATTGGTGAGAAAATAGGGACCATAAATCTGGGGCGAGACTAAAGTTTCCAAGGATGCCCTGTGGGGACGGGGGTTATAAGAATCAGTCAGTAGTATAAACGTGATAGGATAAGCTGTCGATGGACCATGGAGGGTTATTGATGGACTAAATTTGGAACAGGGATTAATGTTCCGGCAAAAATAGCATATAAAAACGACCATAGGATAAAATAGTCCAATTTAAGGTTGTCGCGGAATTGGTTGGCCGGAAAAGAATGCAATACAAGAAAGCACCAATTGTCAGCCAGGATGGACTGGGGAACTGCAGAGGACAACCGGTATCCGCGAGGGAAATGGTGGAAGGGCAGGGAAGTAAGGTCGTATGGAAGCGGAGTGGCTACCACCCAAATAACCGCTAGTTCAAGGAAGATCAGGTCCAGCGGCCCTCGCTGGGGTATAGGTGGGGAGAAGGAATGGCATTCATTAGGGTCCGAACGTAGGAAGGGTGCCACTATTGAGGTCCGCCAGCGGCAGGAGGGAGGGCAGTTTGCTGTCGTCTTGAAGCAACCCATCATTGGGCAGCAGGAACGGACGGACACAATGGGGCAGGGCTGGCTATCAGCAATTGGCATAACCTGAGCAGATGCCAAATCTGCGGAGGAATCCTCTGCAATGCCGTGGAAGGTTCTGGAATGAGGATGTGATCGCCAAACCATTCCCGAAGGTTGTCGGGCTTTGGGAACCACAGGGTTTGATTGGCGAATATGGGTGGTGGCAGGAATGTGGAAAGTTCCGGACCAGAGGACTGAGCTGGCGGGAACGGATGTTGTGGAGATGTCATCGTAACGTCCGGTTATTGGCCTACGGGCTGTGACGTGCCCGTTGCAGAGACAGTTCCTGATATAGAATTGGATCTTTATTCAATACAGTGGAAGCACTAGGTGGCGAGATTGTCACACCGCGCTGAAATAACAGAAACAGTGCATATGTGACAACGTTACTATTTTAGGATTGAGGTGAAGGTGAGTGCGTTTCCAGGTGTGAACAATTCCAAGAGTTGTGCTGAAGAATTGGGAGAGTTGGACTAATAGGCTAAACAACCAAAATTGAGGAAAGAGTTGAACTACAGAAGGGGAAAATGGAAGGACAGGAAGGAAAACCCGGAGGATAAGGAGGACTGAGGTTAGTGGGAAAGGCGAGATTCTGAACTTCGTAACCACTTACGAAATTCCAGAACCAGGAAGAGATTTTAGGTAGCCCATGCTCAGTAAGCCAACCTACCCAAACGGAGCACTTGGTATACTATCTGAGTACGTGGAGTAGGCCGGATCTAAGGGCAAACTTAATTCCAATCCAAGGCCTTGTACGTACACAGGAACAAATATTTACAATAGGGAAAGAAAAAAGGGTAGGAAGTTAAAGTACCTAACTACACAAAAACATACCACCTATACAACACTTATACAAGAATCAAAATGACGTGCGTAAAGGACCCTAAAGGAAAATTTTGGTTTATTAGTAAATTTACATACGTAAGAAAATAATAATAGAAAAGCTGTATAGAGAAGAAAAGTTAAGAAAAACCCCAAAAATCTAATTAATTAAATCGTAACAAGGGACTAGACCCTGAGAAAATATAAATATCGTATAACTATACAAAATGCATAGCTACACAGGAAAAAACCCCATTTTAGACTGAAAAGAGAAAAAAACCCAAAAGTAACTGTAAATAATATAAATATGCCGAGATAGGGTCCTACACTTTTGACCCTTTTTAAGCAATTATACAATTATTATACAATTATATGTACATATATACCACAACCAATCACTTAAACATCACATCAGGCGATACATCCTACTTACGTATCTAAACGAGCTCGTCAATATATACAGTGGTGCTGGCCAGCGATAAAAGGTTAAATCCAAATAGGTCAGGAGAAAGGGACGGACATATAGTAGTGGGATGGTACGGTGAGTATACAGTGTAAAGGGGAGGTGAAGAGTCTCGACAACTCTAGACCCTTTTTGAGGTATCCTGTAGCATAACTCTAATAAAACGGCAATTCAGATAAAAGTGGTAGTCTGGACACTCAAGACTTTGAGCTTTCCGGCATAACTCTTTAAAGTTAGGCATACACAGAAGTATTTTTAACGGGTTTTTCATTAAAAGGTTTGAGGCGGTTAATGTTGGGCGTTTGGACGGGGATAATTCTGTACTTCGTTTCAGACAACTTTTCGAGAATCCGGTTCGGACCCTCAAATTTGGGACGGAGTTTCTTGCACTGACCGGGAGTGACATTCATTCTTATTCTGCACATTCAGCATGGCTAAAGTTCCTATTCCAAGGGGGTGGCTCTTTGTCAAACCGTTTCTCGTTGACTTAGGATGCCTCCTCGAGCGTCTCCCGGGCAAGTCCACAGGCACGGCCGAGGCCAGAGGTTAGATGACTCTTATAGTCATCATAGGTACGGGGGTTACCACCATCCTGGGGTTGGAAGAGGGCAACCGTAGTCCCTGCCGGTCATGAGGAAGAAGGGGGTTTTGCGAGTAGAGTTGTGGACAGTGGCTCTGTAGGCGCACAGAGCCCAAGAGATGTACTCGTCCCAGTCGGACTGGTACTTATCCACGTAGCCGATAATAAGGGATGGAAGGGTGCGGCTAAAACGTTCCACAACTCCGTTTTTTGGGGATGGTAAGCAGCGGTGCGAAGGCGGTTTGAAGCACTGCGTTCCACCAGGCTCGTCATGAAATCGGACATAAAATTGGGGCCTTGGTCGGCGAGGATATAACTGGGGGCACCACAACGTGCTACACACCCGTTGAAATACCAATAGGCAGTGGTTTCGGCGCGTTCATTAGGCATGGGGAACGACTCCGCGTACCGGGTAAGGTAATCGATGATGCACAGGACGCATTTGTTGCCGTTTCGGATTCCTTGGGATCCGAAATTCACGACATCCATGGCAACAATGTCCAAGGGGGCATGGGCAAGGAGGGGTTTTTAGAAGAGAGCCTAGTGGTTGCCGGGGCCAGGGTGAAACTTTGCGCAATCTTTGCACTTGGTTATAAAATCGGACAAATCCTGGGACATAGGGTCAATAGTGTCTAGCAGCAAAGGAGGCATGGGCATTTTTATGATGGCGATGTCCGCCCGTCATAAAATCGGAGTGCACTTTCGCTAGGATACCCTCGCGGCGTGCTTTGGAGAGGGCACCTCCTTGTAGGCGACATTTGGAACGAAGTTTGCAAAGTGTTGCCGCTTGATCGGGGTCAGAGGGGGTTTCTTGTGTTCAATGAGGTCAAGGATCGCGTATTGGGCTCAAATAGGACGGCTGGAAACATCCCGGTCGCTTGGTCCCGTCAATGAGGCATCGTACCGGAACCATGACTTCGGACCGGGGGGGGGAGAGGTTTTCGGTTTCTCGCATACAGAAGAAATCACTCACCGCCACGTTTATACTGAACTTATTGGTCAACGCCTGAAGTTCAGGGCGTGTTTAGGAATGGGGCCTGCCATGTGGGGGTCCAGAGGGTGTGGGTTCTGGGTATCACTGCCCAGTTGGACTTCTCCGTAAAGTCGTAACCGATGATGAAGTCCTGGCATAGGCCTTGTTTGACATGGCAGGTAACGGTGGACCTATGACCATTGCAGATGAATGGGATTTCGCATTCTCCCATGATTTGGAGAGCCTTGTCCTCAGCCGCTGTGGAAACTCTGGAAGCCGCTGAGGTATCCATAGAAAGGGTGAGGGAACCGTTCGTATTAATCCGGTCGAAGAAGGCTTTGGATATCAGGCCCACATTTGCACCCGAATCCACTAGAGCAATGGTTTTAACCCCGTGTACACTTACCAATATATGGGGCTTTTCCAGAGAGAGATTCGTGTGCACTGCGACACGAAAAAGAAGGAGGTTTGGCCTAGAAGGACTGCTTGGACTGACTCTCCCACAGTACCACGGGTAGCCCGTTCGTCCTGTGGAATAGTCGGATACTCACCAGCTTCGTCCTCCAGAGATGGGACGGCTACATTGGGAAGGGTAACCGTTGGGATTGGGTCGGTATCGTAGACAGTGATAGTTCTGATAGGTGCTGGGTGGGTAGTGGGCAGCTCACCTACCGATAGGGACCGGTGATGGGGAGGAGACTTACTAGTAGATGGAATAGGTTGGAGCGTCAGAGATTCCTCTTGGGAAGTTTGGGGTTTTTCCTGGGGGCGGGGTGGCATGGGGGCCGAGTCACTCCAGATGGGCTGGTTAGGTGCACGGAGTTGTCCGGACGCCTACAGCTCCTCCGTGAGTTGACGATCCCGGGCCATGAAATCCATAAGCAGGTTCTCGAATTCGTCGATTTTCCTGCGGGTAAAATTCATGGCTACTTGAAGATCCGTGTTGGCTTTCTTGATGGAGCTCACAACCTCTATGTGCGTACACCATTGTTGATCCTCCACCTGATTGAATGACTCGCAAACTTCTTGTAACATATCACCCAACTCAAAGTAGGGTGCCCACTGTTCCGGGGTAACGGGGTTAGATGGAGCTACGGTAGGGGGGACTGGGTCGTGCCGTGCGGCTTTGGGGCGGGGGGTGATTTGCTACGAATCATTCCTCCTATTCCGTATTACATGTAAGGTATCTGGGTTTTTGTGAGTGGACGTAGAAGGGCCATCAGGAATATTTCTGAGGCTACGCAACCTGGCAACCAGGTCGCCTTGCCTTCCTCAGTTGCTTCGGGGTTTTCTGGCGTTGGGTCCTGTGAGGGAAGGGAGGTGGTTCCACGTCATTGGGGGACCATATCTCCCCAGGGCTTTGTCTGTACTTAGGGGCTTTTGCGTACTTTTGTACTGCATCCTGGGCTTGGGTAGACTACCGGTTACTGGGTTTAGATTTGGTTGCAGGCAGAGATGAGTTAAGTGGGGGTACGTCCTCAATAAGGTCTACCTGTATCCGCTTCGTCGCTACAGGTCCCGTATAATATGCTTTGGAGGGCACCCATTGCCTGTGTTTGTTGCGCTTCTGATCCAGCAAAACCAGGTCAGCACCAGTTAACGGGGCCATGGGGTTTGGGGTAACGTCGGGTTGGTCCAAGGGAAGGGAGTTATCCAAAGGTTAAGTTTGAGGGGGGCCGTGGGCCGTGTAGCCTGGGCCACGGTAGGATCTGGGGCAGGGGGAGTGCTTTTGGGAGACCGAGCTCCTCCGTCCCCAATAGGCTTTATTTGCTCACGCCAGCGGTTCCAGAACTTGTATGGTCTAGGGTTGCCCTGGGCATCCCGGGCAAGAATTCCCGCGCCTGGAAAACCGCCATGCGCCATGACCAGTTCCGTAATGGGGAACCATACCTGCCTCCGTTTACGCTGGCGTTTCTACTTGCTGCAATATTTGCATTTGGGATCACTGCAAACCTCCTCTTATTTATCCGAGACGACTTGCAGACCTTGGGAGATCTTCTAATTGGACCAAAAACCTTTAGGGCGAAACCGACCATAACCAACCTTGAGAGCATCGCCGCCTCCCGGGTATCGCCCATACATGATGACCAGTTCCGGGGTAGGTCTCCACTCACAGATCCGGACGTTCTTGGGTTGAAGGAAGGCTAATCTGCGTCGGGCAGGATAGGGTGGTTGGACATCAAGGGCAAGGAGGCTTTTCATGTTGGCCTCCCTTGGGGGGTGTGGACACTGGGGTACTAGTCAGAGGAACTTGAGGAACTTGAATCATAACTGCCGTTGAAGTCATCGGGATTAAGGATGGGGGTGCGGTCCGGTACAGTAGTACTTACATAGATTTGGGCTGGGTCTTTATGAACAAAAACCATATTGATCGAATAGGGATTAGGCTTGGGGCACCTGTCGGGGATTTCTAGCGGTGGCCCTGGTTGGAGTTTCCCTGATCGGAGTAATTATTTTTAGTCCGGGATGGGGTATTGGATCGGTTTTGGAAGCCGCCATGCGCGCCTCCTTGCACACTGGGTGAATCCTGATCCTCTTGAGGGTTTAGGACCATCGCCACATTGGGGTTGCCCAACATGTGTAGTATTCCTGGGTGACTGTGTCCAAAAGCCTTGACCATTCTTGTCCTGGCCGGGCATTGTTGCCAGGTATGCGATTCCAGTGCGCACCAGAAGCATAACCTAGGCCTGTGCTGCATTTGGAGTTTGAACGGAAATTGAATACAGGTCGAAGGTTATAATTGGGACGGAAGTAGGGAGGTCGAGGTACTTGGGTCCGATAGGGGGCGTCCACCAGTGATCCCATTTCTGGTGGGGGCCATCATCCCGAACTTGAATCCATGGTCGAGCCGCCTCGACACTTGGGCCTTGTGGTGCTGCCACCGAGCAAGGGTTTTAGGGCGGACATGGCCTTCCAACAGTGAATCCTCCAAATCAACTGTTGTGTCATGGTGGCGGGCGTTCCTCATTTCCGGGTCAAAATAGCATTTGAAGAAGGTCTCCGTCGCCCAGCCACCTGGTCGACCGGATTTGGGTCATTTTCAGCAGACTCAGCCTTCCCGGTCAGCTCATTGGTAGGGAGGGCGTCCCGAAAGGAGGCGTTAGGAGGTCGTGTAGTCCCGAGTTTTTTCTGGGAGGCATCAGATTCGAAATGACCATCCATTTTCAGTAAGTTTTTGGGAGGAAGGAAGGAAGGAAAAGCCCCAAACATTTTGGTTTTCACAGTCAATTCAAAGAGGGATAAGCAGAAAAACCGAGTTTTTGGAAAAAATGTAAAAATATATACGTAAGCTAAAACAATTTGGGCAGCGTGACGTTTTAGGAAAATGGTCTGAACTCACAACCGAAGTTACTAAAATCTCGACCTGAGAAAATCTACAGGCGGTTCTGGGCAAATCCACAGATTCTTGTGACGGACGGGATAAAATTTCGGAACCACTTCCGAAAGTTTGGGGAAATCTGGGGGGGGGGGGTGTAGGTGTACGATTCTTCTGGCTGGGGTAAGTCACCGGAATCATAGTCCCGGAAAACTGCTTTACCTTTAGGTGGGTGATTTCCTCGAACTGGGGGTAACAGGGAAAAATTTTATTCCCAACTCAAAAATTTTATTTGGGGGTGTTGGGGAGTATTATATGGACTGGGGGAGGCTCAAACATTTTATAAGTTTTGCTCCCAATACTTTATTGGGGGCTGGGGAGGGGTTGGAGAAATTTTTTTTTGGAATTTGGGGGGGGGTGAAAAATTTATGAATTTAGAAAGAAAAAATTGGGAAAAATAATTTTAGAGCCAAATGTAATGGGCAGCCTAATGTAATGGAGAAGCCAGTTTTTTCTTTCCCCTAAAATTCCGACGTGGCTGTGCAATGGAGAAGCCCGGGAGTTGAACCACGGCACTACCTCCACTACAAGGGACTGGCACAATGTAACACAGACCTGACTACTAAGGAGATCTAGTCCAGGCGGCTCTCTTTTAACCTCTTGACGAGCCTCACCAGGTTTGGGGGATATGAATTTTTGGTGGACGCCGGACTAACTGGCGCGTGAATAGAAAGGGGGAGATTGGACCGAGAAACACACTAAGAAATACCCCAGGCTAGCCCCGAAGCGATTATCTAGGAATTAAAATTAGCTCAATAATAAATTAATTAGATAGAAAGTAAATTAGACAACTAACGATTTGATAACAATAAAGATGAAGGGTAGACGAAATTAAGTACAAAAAAGGAAAACAAACAAAGTTGGTACTAACTGGCTACCAACAAGTGAATCGGGGGAGGGGTTAAAAAAGCACAGAACTGGGGGAGAACTGGAAAAAAGGGAAGAATGGAAATAGAGCACCAACGGGGGGATGTGAGTTGAGTTAATGGAAGAAGGGTTGGAAAAGTTTAGAAAGGAGATTAGGAAATTAACGGAGGTTAAAGAAAAGTCGGGCAAACCGTCGCACACGAAAAAGGATATCTCTCAACTATAGGTGGTGTGACTAATAATTGTAGAGTAAAAGTGCTCTGCGAAATAGGGACTGATATAACTTGATTTTCGTGCTCGATCTCAGATAAGCCAAACATAAAACAATTTTGTAATGTTATCTTTACGGTTGTTACGAAAATATGAAATTTTAACGTTTTCACGAAAGTTTAACCATAAAGATAGCACTACATAACAAAATACATATTTTCGCAACCGAAAATACTCCACACATACCAGACACTCCAGTAAGTGCATCAATAACGATATTAACCGTTTTTAAGAGATGTGGGAGGAGTTTTGGAGGTTTTGATGTCGAAATTCACGAAGTGCTTCATGAAAGGAATTGGAGGAGAGGTAGTAGCGTCTTCCGCTCCTGTCTATACTACAGCTGTATCTAGTTCATATAAATAGGCAAATACATAATAGGTAGTTTCCATTTTTGCATATCTGATGTAGCTATGTCAACAGGTGATTTCTTGGTATTTATTTATAACAATTATATACATAGGTTAACGCGGGGGGGAGGTCTGGGGGGGTCCAAGCTCCCCCCCAACCCGGACAAGGTACAAGCCCTATCGTCGTCGGGGACAAGGGGTAACGAAACAATTGCCAAGGGGTAACCAAAAATAGCCGGAAAATTTAGTTTTTACAGTAAAATTTCAAAAAATGTCCAGCTTCGCAGGAATTTTTTAGCTATAATGTTTAATTTTTTCGGAAAAATCGGGCAACATTTTAAAATTGTTTCCAAAAATTGAAGATTGTTTGCAAATTTTGATAAAAAATAGTAAATTTTAATAAGATTAGCGTTCATTTTTTGAAAAATTTTACAAGTTCATTCTTGAGGTACAAGCCCCCCTGAAAATTTTTGTTCAAGGTACAAGCCCCCTCAAAAGTTTTTGGGGACAAGCCCCCCCCCCAGAACCCGACCCTATGTTAATATATGATTACATACAGTTAATAATAACATTCCTTAATTAAGGCTAATGCGGATTATTTCTTTTCACATCCTGAAGAAATCTGATGCAGTCTTCAGCTTTCAGAAATAATCATGAAAATGATATCAGCAACTGCAGAAATAAATATAATTGAATCAAAATCTTCTAGTCTTAAGCAATTTATTTTTCAAATAAAGAAATGTATGTTGGCTGTGGCAGTTCATTGCAAGCAGTTAACATAACGAAAATACGCCTTTATTTAGTCTGTGTCTCAGAATTCGTGCTACGTGTGATGTTATGAATAATTTCGTTGGTGGGGGTAATCCTTGGCATGGGACATTTTATCATACCTCTTGCAACAGCAATCTGCTTTATACTAACACATAGAGCGTAACGGCAACACTTCATGATGATAATTAGCTGCTTGACCTGTTTACCTGAGAATATATAGTAAAATCGTGGTTATGGTCATCTGAGATGAGAGAGTTCCAGTCATGTCTGAAATTGAATTCTGCATTGGTTCGACCGGTGCTGACTTTGTTGATGCTAATCAATTGACGATGTCGGGGATACATACTAAAGAAACTGCCTGAAATAAAGCATAGTTTGAGTTAGTTTGTAACTCATAGCTGGACGTACCCATGTCTTTTTATATTCCATTTTATTTTCTCAAGCAAGGGTGCTTTCACAAATCTGAATGCAACAGAACTCAAACGGGTGAGGGGAGGGTACGAATGGGTGCGCAAGACGTTGATGATCTGAGTCGCAAGATGCAAGACTCAGAAATAGCTATTGTTTTGCCAAAAGCTACCTTACAGATCAAGGTAAAAATGTTAAGGATGGGCAATAATATATCGCTTTTGGCATACAGCCAAAGTGGGAGTTTTGTTTTTAGAAAATGGGTGTTTTCAAAAAACTTATTTCATCTTCGATGGATTAACGGTTTGACCCAATCAGGAACTTTTAGCACGAATGTATCATGTTAACTAACTAACTGACTAACTTATTAAGAGTATTCTGGCTGTCGATCGTTGCTTCCTTGTTCAGTAATAACAGGTCAATGTTTGAAACTTCGCCAAAATGCTTATTGGTGCGCCGTCTTCGATAATTAAAAATGCCATTCTCTAGTCTACAACAATATTTTACCACTTTTTAAGCTGCAATAGGGAAAAACTTAGGCTAATGAATCTATTAAAGTTTTTGGAGCAGGGCTCCACCTCACATTCCTATACATGTCAGTAGCACGCAAGCCAACTTTCTTTATTTAGCGTAGGATTGTTATGGTGAATTCTTAAGATGAGCAATTAATGTTACACTGTGCTGGCGTAAATTCATTTAAATTCGTAGTTTGTCTAGAGCTGCAGGATAGAATAATAATATCTGCCAACTGCTGGAGGATGAAGGAGAAAATAATAACGTAGAGGATATTGTAGTATAGACAGTATCTTCAGACGGACTCACTATCCTTCAATTTTTTTACTACCAAAATCTTAAAATTCCCTCCAAAACCTTTAAAAACCCTTAATTCGTTATTTGATCATCTCCTGAAATGTCTGGTATTTGTGGTTTGTTTTCTAAGGCGAAAATATATATTTCATAATGTGGTGCCATTTTTATGGCTTACTTTCGTGAAAACATCAAATTTTCAGATTTTCTTAATAAACGTAAAGATATCACTGCATCGATATTGTTTTATATTTGGCTTGTTGGAGATTGAGCACAAAACTTAAATATCAGTCGGCATTTCACAATGCAGTCTCCCACTCCAAAAGATTAGTAACACATCAGTTGAGAGTTTTCCTTTGTCGTGTGAGGCTGTTCAATTCTAAATTTTGGGATCTACATTCACCTGCTTTCCTTGGGGTTCCCTCGATTAATCTCTAACCTGTCTCTGGAATTTCTGACTCCCTTTTTCCACTCTTTAACATTTGCTTTAACTCAGCTCGAATCCCCTCCCCCTCCTGTGCTCAGATTCCGTTTCCCCCATTGCGTCTATCAAAAGATTTTGAGTACACCATTACAGCGAGATTCCGTGGAACCAACGTAGCGGGGATTAAGCCCAAAATTATTCCACGAAAATGAGCTGACTTGGTTGGAATTTTGCTGTTCGGTCTTTGATGAAAAATGTTTCCAGGAAAACTAGCTGGTTTAACTGATAACTATTCAATCCAGAATTAAAGTTAAAATACATGCGTTCTAAACATACAATAAATTTTACAGAAAGGCTCTCAGTGGTTGGAAATAGAGTAGTGACGTTAAGAAATCATCTTCAAGAGGACATGCAGCTATAAGAACCGGGCCTTGGACGTTCCGGTGCATGCAAGCCCGATCCAGAGCTCGAGATCCGCTTCTGCCAGACTTGGAATCCGGCTGGCAAGAATTAAGGCGCCGGTATTTCCACGAAAGCCGGCTGACTCGGCAGGAATCACGCCATCTGGGCTTAAGCTTTCAAATTTTCATGAAATTCAGCTCATAAGTTTTTCATAGGTTGCATCCACGGAATCTCGCTATAGTGGTGTACTCAGAATCTTTTGATAGACGCACATTTTCCGTCTGCCGCTTTTATACTTGTGTCTACCCTTCTCCAAATTCCTTATTGGTCGCCTGTAAGTTCTTGGTAATTTAGTTATTGTTTTACGTAACTTTGTTTTGTTCACCAACCCATAATAAATCGTCAGTTCTCTATTTACTTCTTTAATTTTAATTTTAAATGAGGCTTGATTTAACTCAAATTTCTAGGTATCGCTCCTGGACTAGCCTGGGGTACTACTGAGCATGTCATCGGCCCAGTCTTTCCCCACTTTCGGTTGAGCGCCAGATAGTTCGGTGTTCCCCGGAATTTATCACCCCCTCTTCCTTGGTGAGGCTTGTCCGGGATCTAGAAGAGAGCAGCCTGGACTTGATGTCTTTAGCAGTCAGAGATTGCGCTACATTGCACCAGTCCTAAGTAGTGGTGGTAGTGCCGTGGTTAAACTACCGGGCTTCTCCATTGCAAGAGTTTCTTAATGTGAGTTAATCTCTGTTCTGTGCGCATGAATATGCATATTATTTGAAGAGGTAGGGGTGATAATACCGTATGGTAAGTAGGCATTTACAACTGAGCTTTACAAGCTTAGTACGTTTTTGAACCAGCGTATATCATATGTTCCTGAAAGTGGGGTAAAGCCCTGTTCCAATCATTTCGATAGATATAAAAGTTTCAATGATTTTGTTTTCCTGTTGATGTGATAGCTCACTTTTTCTTGAGAAATAACCTGTTGTGGTGCTATTTAAGTACCAACTAAAGGAAGATGTGCTTATTTCAGGAATAAATGTATGTATTACATCAAGGACTTTTCAGAATTTCTTACAGAAATTCATACAGATCTACTAGGAATAGTGCCCCTTTTGGGTTCTTAAAAGCTTTGAGCTACAGGAGGCCTTTCAAGAAAATTTTTGCGCCTTCAGCACACTGGCATTTTGTTTCGAACTGTCAAGAAATTTTCAAAACCAACGGCCCATGTCAAGATAAAGGTGACTTTATGCTGCGTTCTGATGCACTAATTATTTTTTCTGGTGCTTTTTATTTTCATGGGAGTTCTAGGGTTCTGGGTTTCTTAATTTTACTAAGAGATTAGACCCAGACCTAAACAGTCTCAATTTAATGGGTACAATCGCATAAAAAATCTTGAGAACGTCGTTTTAAATGTAAATGGTCACTGTAAAGTTTGTTAAAATTACATTAAAATTTAAACTGAATAAATTAATTGCATTCTCAAGCAAAATGTTTCTAAATGCAAATCGTTGCGTTGTAAATTCCTCAATTTTTATACCTCGTCGAGATTGTCAATGAAATTTCGCCATTTTTTGCTGTAAATATTAATTTTAAATTTCAGTTATAAAGATCGGCGTTTAGACAATCATGAATACATATTTTGCTACAAAAAAATTACATGTAAAACCGCGAGTAAATTCGACAGGTTTAGACAGTTACAAATTATATTTAATTTATGACAACATTTTTAAGTTTGGGCAGTTATTTCTCCAAAAACACCCCAAAATGTTTCCAAAGGCCAAAACTAAACGAACCCGAACCAGTACCTTAAAACTGAGTTTCACCAGAACCGCTTCCTAAAGTGTTAACCACCATATTTGCTTCCACTGGAGTCAGTGAAATTTGACTTATCTGTGAGTCATGAACACTGCTAGGCAGTAAGATTTCGAAAATCTCTGTAATCGAAATGGTAATGTTTTTAATTTCTTAACTTAAATAATAATTTGAAAACTTTCAGAATGCAATTTGTAATGGGTATACCCTTTGTTGGGCATCACTCACCTGGATTGAGCCCCACGTCAGGCTAAAGTTTTTTATTTATATACTAAGTAACTACACTAAAACTAAATTACTATACTAAACAAGTCTAAACGAAAGTTTTTTGACCCCAGCCCAGAATTTTCGTTGCCTGCATAGGCCACGGTCGCACCCAGTGCCCATGAATGGAGAGCATACTGGAGGCTAATAAATTCCAAAAATTATAAAGTTTAGAAATTTTTTATTCTAAGGCGTTCAGGGGCTACAAAAGGAATCAAAGCATTTTATCACCGACTTTGGTAACAACTTGCATACAAGGGTGTTCTGGTGCACTGAGCACAAATCTGAAATCATTTTTCCGATTCCGCTTTATGTTAGCTTAATATAAAGCTAAAAAGCGTTATCGAGTTTAGGATTCGTGCTCAGCGCCCCAAAACGCTTCTATATGCGAGGTTACAGCAAAATCGTATGCAGAGACGTTTTTAGATACCCTTTGTCCAATACCAAAATTAAAATTTGTCTAAATTTTAAATTATAAAATTTTTAATTTTTTGTCTATAGAATCCCATATTCACCCATACAAATTTTAATGCCATTGATCAAAAAAATCAAAAGTTAGGCCTAAGGGAAAAGAGCAAAACATTCGCATTCCATTTGTACCTGCTGATAAAAATAAAAATATAGTGTACCCGTGATACATTGTGAAGTTTATATCAATAAAAGGTATCACTATGTCTCTCATACCACTGTGACAAAGTAATACTGTTCTAAGACGAGGAAAGGTGTGTTATGAAGCATCAATATTCTAGGATCAAAGCCAAGCTGAACGAAGCTTGTGACTCTGCTTCGATTGCACTTCACACTTCAAGCTTAAACATTACCTTAATGACACTAAATGACAAAAGTGTGAACAAGTAAACTATAAACAATAGAGGCAACCATAAGCTTGTCGCAGTACGGCAGTTGCTTCTTATCAGTCATAAACGTGTGTAAATAACAATATATGTAAATAACACTTGACACAAGTAAATATTGTTAACGCACAGATTAAAAATCAGACCAGGCCCGGCCCGAAGCACCTGGCCCAGACCGGACCAGGCCTGAATTTTTAAGGCAGGTCCGAGCCCGTTAACATTTGTGACCCGCCGCCCGGTCCGGCTCTCGGACTTGGCAGGCCGAGCCTGCGAGATTAAATGACGGTCTCTACCTGTCGAGCAGCAACAATACTCTGGGGCAGGGTAAGACAATGTTTTAAGCTGGATAAGAACAAGCTTAGTCCTATGTGTAGCACGGAATAAGTGTTGTGACTATACAAAACTAATGTTGTTGAAGACCATCCACCATCCCGCATACAAGGGTATTTCTACAAGGACGGGCGGAGGGCCTCAAAATGACATCCTCCTAAATTCAAGCATTTTTGAGAACTGCTCCCGTTTATACATGCAAAATACGCCAAAAGATAACCTTCTTTGGCTCATTTTTGCAACCCCACCCGACGAAACTCCTACCCACTCACGCGGGACTTCTGGAAAGCTCCTGCCCCACTCAAAAAATCGCTAATAACACACTGCATACAGACCGTTGGAAGTGATGTCAAATATCTAACTGGATATTAAACTTCAACGGTTCGAAACAAACTCTTGGTGTAATAATTGACTTAATAATTCAAAACGCCACGACATAGCATGATACTATCAGACAAAACATTACCTGGTATACTCTTTCTCTCATAGACTTTGTAAGATCTGCCTTTTTTGTGAAGAAAATAAGCCAGCTGAAGTCCGGCTGGACCGGCGCCCACGATGCAGTAGTCATGATCATGGGCAGTTGATAAAACTAATCGATTGATGACAACAAATATGATCCAATATGTCAACATATACATAGACTCCCAAGCAGTAAATAAAGTTCCACCAAAGTAGTTAACAAATATATGGACTGTGCGAATGTTACAACCAGTGAAAGTAAAATCTGTCAGTTCAATATTCAGTGTTTACAAAAGTCCTTGCTCCATTGAACTGTTACACTATTAAACGCCCTGCTACAAATATTAAATTTAGTTTATAGAATATGCAAGGGCCCAAATGACAAATAAACGTGTCTTTTACTTAACTAGTTTCTTTGAAAGTGAGTGTTTAACTACTTAGAGAAAATACAAGTTTTACTGAAACTGCCATACAACGCGTATGTTGCCACTAGGGAAACATTTTCAAACTGTTACTGCTACTATACAGAGGAAAAACCTTTAAAATGATAATATTATTATTATTATAAAAACTAATATACTAGAACAAGGTAAACTCACGGAATATACTGAACATGAAGTCCTTAAATAATCCGGGACTTGCTGTCGTTGTAAAGAAGGAAAATGGGAAGCCAGTGGAGGTGAGAAGCGCAGTTTTGAAAATTAAGTAATGCACAAACCAAACTGCAATGCACAGAGATGCACAGAAATGCCGAAAAACAGAAATCTGAATTTAATTTCATTTTATATGATTCAAAACTGTAAAATGCTTTGCCGTAATAAATGAAATTATTAGGGGCTAGCCGCATCTTTGTGCTTCGACGCAGGCTTTTATAGACTCTTCTGTTTTACTCAGCTGTACTTAGCTGTAGTCAGCTGTAAAATCCGGAAAAAATCTGGAATTCCAGGTTTCATTTCCATAAAATCTAAAGTTTTAACTTTTAGCCGAATTTTAACCTTAATGAAAAATTATTTTGCACGATCGAATAGAGCTAGTCCGGCAACATATTTTTGCTTTTACAAGTTTTTCACAAAAATGCACCCTATTTCCAGAATTGTGGGTTTCAAAACTTCAGGATCTTAAAAAAGTTTGGTGCAAAACCGAAAGACTAGTATGACTCTAAATCTGTTAGTGAGCTGAACAACTATTGCAATAGAATTAACTTTTGAAACGCAGCCATTCCCTCAATTTCTCCTATACCCCACAATATGGGTATCAAATGAAAGCTCTTGTTTACCTGAGCAATGTTGTAACGGAGCAAACTCACCGAAATGCGACAACTTCGCAGAGGACTTCAAGGAAAAAACTCCCTATCAAGTTTTAAGTCCGCCTTTCGTGAATTCAGAGAATTTAGGGCATTTTCAGATACTGATTCTATTTCAAAACTTGTTCCTTTCCTCAAGAGCTTTGAAACGATATCCATGTTGTGTGGTAATGGAGAAATTTTCTATGGAAATCTCGGTTTTCGCAAATTCCAGGAATTGAGTACATTTTCAAGAGTTCGTTATATTCCATACCTTGTTCGGTTCTTTAAGAGCTTTCAAATGATATCATTTTTTGGTCGGACCATAGAAATGAATATTCACATTCAGCAATACTAAAATGTATACACAAATTTACATAAAGGATGTATTCTCTTGTGTAGACATTTCGCTGGGTGAAATTAAATTTGAATGACTGAATTTAGACAAGATCTATAAGCATGCCCGGTGTGTCTATCTATGGCTGCTGAATCTCTAAATTATCCTGACTAACTAAAACTAGATTGAACTGGAATTTATTTTCGGGAACTGAAATATTCACAAGGTTTAATTAGAAAAGAGATTCAAAAAGGAAAACAAAACAAAACACAACTTGCCAAATAGATCCAATACTCCAATTGATAAAGCGAAACAATGAAAATGATAAATTAACTAGATTTTCCAACGCCACACTGACCTCGCCCGCCTGAACTCCATTACATTTGAATCCAAAATGAATTGAAAAATAGGCTCGTGGCGGGAATCTTGAAAACTAGGAAACTGGCAAATAACATTTTCTGAATTTCAAAGTTTCTTTGCAAAAATTAAATTTTCGACAGCGTTTTATCAGTTCAATCACTGATTCATTTTATTTTATTTTCATTTTATTCCTTATAAAATTATTTTTACTAAATAAAATCAAATTATTTTTACGGAATTTTTTTAATTTATATTTTATTTTTATATTTTATTGATTTATTTTAGGCCTCTAGCATTTTTAATTAATATTGGGAGATTTAAAATTTAAAATTTCGGCGTCAAGTTAAATTCTAAATCTTCCGAAGTTATTTCTCATTTATTTTTCATGTTTTAAGTTGCATAAAAATAGTGCGCCTGCAGAGTTCTCTAGCTTTAAGCACAATTTTACACACATGTGGGTGTTATGTTGCACCAGAACTAAATTTTTCAATTCAAAAGCCAAGTTTCCAAATTTCCAACGGTTTAGGCCTTCACTGCTCTCCAATAGTTGGTGTTACAGCAAAGCTGATGCCACGTATATGTTACCCATTATATGCTATCAACTGTGGATGGTAATTTTCTTTCCTTATCGCAGGCCATACAAGCGCTACAAAAAATGCACTGGTCGGGCAGTTGAGTTGGCATTCAATTGAATACAGCAAGTATCAGCAATGCAAACATTTATGATAAAAACAGCTGGAAATTTCAGTTGTTGTGTTAGGATCAGCAAGGCTACAATTCAATACAATTTGAGCCAAATTTGTCAAAATTATCATGCTAGAATTCCCTGAGGACCTTTTGAACCAGACTGTCCGCCGCTCTCCAAATCTAATATCCCCCACTCCCTGGAGAGGCTCGTCCAGGTATGGAATCCGTTTAGAGAACCGCCTCGGCGTAATCTCCTTAGCAGCTAGGGATAGTGTTACATTGCACCAGCTCTAATAGTGGAAGTAGTGCTGTGGTTTAACTGCCTGTCCTGGTTACATAAAGCTACATTCTAATTACTGCATAAGTTGACAGAAACCTGTGTTCAAAACATTCTGGTTACTATTTGCAAAATTCCACATTAGCGTTGCTGCAGAGAGCTGTCATAAATGTAACCAATCAACTGAGATATAGTTAGCGGAATCTTGGTCTAAATTCTGTATTTGAATAAGTCAAGCGTTGTATTATAATGAGTTTTCGCAAATTCGTTGCACAGGACAACGGCGTACTCTTGCTCCGCTACGCTACGTCACATCCTGTTCTGTAATCTTTCCGAGTCGCCTTGCCGTCATTTCCGTTCCAACTATCTTCTCGTCAATTAATCCCCTCTCCTGGTCCTGTCAACCAGATTTTCCCACAACGTTGCATGGGCATTGAGAATCTCGAAGTATATGAATCTTACTAGCAGGATGAGCCAAATGTTAAGAGTTGAAGTTAGCCGTTTTGTGAGCGTCATCTTCTCTACGGATGGGTGGAGCGGAATAGGTTGGTTACTTCCCGCTCCAGTACTTTCATTTACGTTGGGATTGAATACAGAGCGTGTCATTGCTTCAGTAAAAGTATCGTTTTGGTCAGTTTGGGATTTTCTCAAGCTTCTGACATTAAGTGTTTACATAGTCTTGGTGCAGCATCATCAAGCCAGGTTTCATGAAGTTTTCATAAGGAGTAATCTTTGACACGCCTCTGGTAACCTCTTAGTCGATTCTTGTTACATATAAATGCTGTGTTTGCATAGCTGCCTAACTTCACTACCTACTTACTTCTCTATCTACCTACGGACTTGACCTATTGGTCCTATCCACCTACCTAAGCCTGACTCACATTTGATATTTTTGGTTTTTATGTTTTCATTCTTTTGATTTGTATATTTTTATATTTTCTGCCCACATTATCAATCAGATATGCAATTACCCTTGAATTTGAGTCATGGGATGAGGGAATGAGAGATGGACAACAATTTCTGGATACATTTGAGGTTGAAGCAGGGCATATCCTTAACAGGAATTTGTTTCTGATCAATAAACGAAAACTCAAAGACAAAGTACTTCAAAACACCATACCAGTAGCACTTATGGTCACTTGTTGACCCCACCGTTTGCCCAGTCACACCTTTGCATAATTTAGAGGCAATTCGTAATGCGGAAAGTGGCGTCAGTGGAGAGGCATCACCCGAAACCCTGTCACACGTATACCCCTCCTCCACTCAAATTCTTCGTTTTTGTTCTCCAAGCATTTCCAAAATATTTATCTGCGTTACGCTAATTGTTATTGCAAGAAAATGCATATTGACGTTTTTATTGGAACAAAATGTAACCATTACCAGTAGTGCTTTTCACCGGCCCCGTCGATCGGTCGGTGAGCCTTGTCCA
>JASAND010018765.1:0-81906 GCA_030248195.1 Trissonchulus latispiculum
GCGTAGATAGGTCATTGCTTCGGGGGGGTTAGATTTGCGTTGTGGGAGCCCGACCCCCCCTCCCGAAATTGTGCAATTTTTTACCTCGACCCACAATCAGCTTCTCAATATTTCTATGGGGTGTAAATTATTTTTCAGATTTTCACCAAAAACGGGTACAGCAGCTTTAATTTAATTAGTATCTAAACTTGAGAAATTTTCCCAGATTTTCACCAAAAACGGCTTGATTATTAAAGCTGACATTTTTCTGATTTTCACCAAAAACTGCTAGAGAAACTTTATATACGTATATAATTTTAATGCCAGTTGAAAATTTTTAACTTTCTAAATTTTTTGAAAGGAATTGCTTTTGAATCCACAGAAGTTGAGAATTTTGATATTTCAGACTTGAAAGCAGTTTTTCAGCACTTTTTATTTCAGATCAGCAAATAATCTGAGAGCTGAGCATTGTACGCGTGGAAGCGCTGTGGAGAAACCAAAATGTCGCGAAGAAATAGGGTCCCTATTCGGGGGCGGAGCCCTCGAAGCTGCAGAATTTTTATCATAATTTACACTCCCACATAATAATTTTTGAGCACTTTCTTTATTAAGTGCCACATTCTGCAAGACTAAAGAGAGAAACATTTATTTTAGGAAAACTTGAAGTAATCAATATCAAAGTTTAACAATGTTGATGAAGTTAGCAATATGAGTAAGAACGCACAATCAGGAGTATGGGAGCGCTGCCCCCAGTAGAAAATTTTCATGAATTATTACGTTTTAAACCTATTTTTCCGGTAACTTTCGCACAAATCGTCATCTACATTTGTCATCTACATCCACGTCATCTGTATTTGACTCAGAGCGAGCAAATTTTTTGAAAAATTAAAGGCTTGAAAACCTATATATATTTCAGACTACTGTTCCAGCAAAAAACTGGCGCAGGGTGTTAAGTTTGCGCTGCGCGCGGAGCTTAAAAATTTTTCCACTGGCAAAATTCTACAGGGGGCAAAGGTGTTGGGGGGGGGCGCCACCAGCGCCCCCCCTTATCTACGCCCATGTATCATAGGGGTCGCGGCAGCGACCCCTATAATATGTGTGAAAAGTGGCTGGAGACAGTGTAAAATAAGCTGCGCAGAAGCTGCGCAAAATCCTGCGCAGATCCTGCGCAGATTTCATGCGCAAATTGTAGAGCACATCGAGTTTAGTATGTCTGTGAAGTTTCAGCCCCGTATCACTTACCGTTAAAAAGTTGCGCCCCGGACCGGTTATGGCGGCGATGTTTTTTTTCCGGTTTCTCCTATTTGATGGTTGTATTGTACATAATGTTCGCCGCTTTCACGTGATCTGCAGCGGTGGGCCAACCTAAAGGGCTATGGGGTCTAGTAGTACCCTCTAAAGAATTTAAGAATCACAACTTTTTTTGCGCCGCAGCTGCGCCACAGCGCCGCAGTGGCGCCGCAAAGTCGGCTCATAGCGAAAAGTGACCATTTTTGTGGTCGTCGCTCAGGTCGAACGTTACGAGCTGGAGCTGATTTCTTTTTTATATTCAGAAATTACATATATTGAACTAACTAACGGTCCAGGTTGCGTTTCTCTATCACTTCCCTAGCGACCACAGTGGCCCGTCAAAGATGGCGAAAATTCGAAAAATGAAAAATCGAAATTTCTCGCTATCTATTTAACTTTGAACGCTCAAATCTTCCGTACAATGGTTTTCTGGCACAGAGAATCGATTCCCGCAGTCAGTTTTACCGTCAGACCCACCCATCTTGCTGGGCTGGTTCCACTTTGCCGTCGGGAGGGTCAAGTCGGAAACCGCTTCCTGGAGGTCCATAGTAGGCTTTACCTGGCCTCTCAAAACTTTGTGTATAGGGGTTTTCTGGTGCGCCCAGCTCATTCCCGGTGTCCTTTTTGCCGTAGGACTCATCCATCTTGCTGTGCTGGTTCCACTTTGCCGTCTGGAGGGTCATGTCGTAAACCGCTTCCTGGAGGTCCATAGTAGGCTCTACCTGGCCTCTCAAAACTTTGTCTATAGGGGTTTTCTGGTGTACCCAGCTCATTCTCGGTATCCGTTTTGCCGTCCGACGTACCTATTTTGCTGGGCTGGTTCCACTTTGCCGTTTGAAGGGTCAGTCGGGTGGGGGGTCAAGTGGTCGAAAATAAAATTTTTCAAAAGTGGTCAAATTTGGTACCAAATGAAAGCCCTAAGCGAGCTGAGCAACTTTTTGTCATAGAACTGCATGCTCAAAGTGGCTGTAGAGTGCTGTGGTGGGGTGGGGTGGGGACTTAGCGCGATTTTCGGTCAAAAATAAAATTTTTCAAAAGTGGTCAAACTGGGCTTATTCTAGTGGGGGGGGGGGGGGGCGCCCCCCCATAAACACCCTTCCCCCCCAAAAATCGTTCCCCCCCCCCAAAAATCGCCCCCCCCCCCCAAAAAAAAGTGGGCGCCCCTTTTGGTACCAACTTTTGCCCTGAAAAAAATCGCTCAGAAGGCCAAATTTTCAAAAATTTCGGCTTCGCCGGAGATTTTTACTCAATTTTTGCCCTTTTCAACACTAAATCTGCTTATTTTTGCTATGAAAATCAACTTTTATAGTATATGCCAGAAAAAATAGCGCTATTTTTAGCATATTTTTCGAAAAATTTTCGCCCCCCCCTCAAAATTCCTTGCCCCTCGGACCTTTGGGGGGGCCCCCCCAAGAAAAAATCCCTGGAATAAGCCCAGGTCAAATTTGGTACCAAATGAAAGCCCTAAGCGAGCTGAGCAACTTTTGTCATAGAACTGCATGCTCAAAGTGGCTGTAGAGTGCTGTGGTGGGGTGGGGTGGGGACTTAGGCGATTTTCGGTCAAAAATGAAAGTTTTCAAAAGTGGTCAAATTTGGTGCCAAATGAAAGCCCTAAGCGAGCTGAGCAACTTTTGTCATAGAACTGCATGCTCAAAGTGGCTGTAGAGTGCTGTGGTGGGGTGGGGTGGGGACTTAGGCGATTTTCGGTCAAAAATGAAAGTTTTCAAAAGTGGTCAAATTTGGTGCCAAATGAAAGCCCTAAGCGAGCTGAGCAACTTTTGTCATAGAACTGCATGCTCAAAGTGGCTGTAGAGTGCTGTGGTGGGGTGGGGTGGGGACTTAGGCGATTTTCGGTCAAAAATGAAAGTTTTCAAAAGTGGTCAAATTTGGTGCCAAATGAAAGCCCTAAGCGAGCTGAGCAACTTTTGTCATAGAACTGCATGCTCAAAGTGGCTGTAGAGTGCTGTGGTGGGGCGGGGTGGGGACTTAGGCGATTTTCGGTCAAAAATGAAAGTTTTTCAAAGTGGTCAAATTTGGTGCCAAATGAAAGCCCTAAGCGAGCTGAGCAACTTTTGTCATAGAACTGCATGCTCAAAGTGGCTGTAGAGTGCTGTGGTGGGGCGGGGTGGGGACTTAGGCGATTTTCGGTCAAAAATGAAAGTTTTCAAAAGTGGTCAAATTTGGTATCAAATGAAAGCCCTAAGTGATCTGAGCAACTTTTGTGGTGTCGGATTTATGCCTTTCTCAACCGGAATTTAAAGGATAGACATAGACCCAACACACATATTATCCCCTTTTGTGCGGAGCATTTTTGTTACTTGTATATATATACAAGTAACAGAAATGCTCCGCACAAAAGGGGATAATATGTGTGTTGGGCCTATGCCTATCCTTTAAATTCCAGTTGAGAAAGTAAAGGCATAAATCCGATATGGCAAATTTTGGTGGATGGTTCCATGTCAAAAGTTGCTCAGCTCACTTAGGGCTTTCAGTTATTACCAAATTTCACCAGTTTTGAAAAATTTTATTTTTTGACCCAAAATCGCCTAAGTCCCCACCCCACCCCACCACAGCACTCTACAGCCACCTTGGGTACGCAGTTCTATGACAAAAGTCGCTCAGCTCACTTAGGGCTTTCAGTTGATACCAAATTTGACCACTTTTGAAAAATTTTATTTTTGACCCTAAAAATAGCCCAAGTCCCCACCCCACCCCACCACACCACAGCACTCTACAGCCACTTTGGGTACGCAGTTCTATGATAAAAGTTGTTCAGCTCACTTAGGGCTTTCATTTGATACCAAATTTGACCACTTTTGAAAAATTTTATTTTCGACCACTTCACCACCCACCCGACTGACCCTTCAAACGGCAAACTGGCACCAGCCCAGCAAAATAGGTACGTCAGACGGCAATACGGATACCGGGAATGAGCTGGGCACACCAGAAAACCCCTATAGACGAAGTTTTGAGAGGCCAGGTAAAGCCTACTATGGACCTCCAGGAAGCGGTTTCCAACTTGACCCTCCCGACGGCAAAGTAAGGTCCAACGTTTTGCCAAAAATAGGCAAAATTTCAAAAATTTTCCGGCTGCAACGGAGATTTTTTCGTATAAATGGCTATTTTTAGCTTAAATCCTGGCATTTTTAAGTAACTTTTCGCCTTTCTACGTGTGAAATACCCCAAAAAATTCCAATTTTTAGTTCATTTTTGCAACCCCCTCCCGAGGAAACCCCTAAAAAATAGCTAGATATACTACTGGTCTGGCTTTTTCTTACAGGGAGGAGGGTGGTGAGCCCCCAGAAATCGCCAGCTGGTATCTATAGTATTAAGTTGGCCCACCGCTGCAGATCACGTGAAAGCGGCGAACCTTATGTATAGTCAAGCGGGAAAAAACCCGCTTTTCAGATTTTTGGCCAGAACTTTTTAATGGTTTGACATATCGAAATGCTGATTATACAGGTAGCTAGGCCTGGTCGTAAGCTTTCTTATGAGCTATAGAACACCTCTCTAGGGTGCGCCGTTAGTGAGAAAAATTGTCCCAAACTGGCGGGGAAAAAACCCAATGCGGGAAAAAAACCCATATGCGGGGAAAAAAACCCACCCCAAAAAATTTTTGGCAAGCTGCCAGAAGCATATCTAACCATTCCAAATGAAAGAGCGGGTTGTTTTTAGTACAACTGCATCAAAATTTATTAGTTTTTGTACTAAAATTGAGGTCATATGGTCATTTGAAAATGTTGTATCTTTAACACATAAACATAACCAAATTTTGGAAATTTTTTAAAATTGTTTATTTTCGGCAGTTTAAGCATCCTATCGTGTAGAAAACGTGTTTTTCTTGTATTTAGAGCCAAACTAGACCCATTTTAAGGCAAAAATAAGCATTTTTGGTCAAAATTGAAATTTTGGCTTGAAATGGCACCGTGTCCGATTTAGACCCCCTGGACCACCCATAACAGTACGAACCCAGGTAAAACCTATACCAATTTTAATCTATAGGCTCTATTAAACAAAATGTGTGTATTGGTTTTGACCTTCCTGGTCAATGGTTAGAAAAAAAATTTAATTTTGAAAAGTGGGTTTTTTCCCACCGTGGGTTTTTTTCCCGCCAACTCCAGGTCACCCCCAGGTCGCACCGGAGAGGTCAGAGCAGTGTGACATATATCATGAAGCGCAAGAGATGCCCTACAGGTACATATAATCCGCTTTGGTCTAAGTCTTTCCAGTAGTTCAGGGTGGCCCGGCAAAGTTTGCCAAATTTCGGCACTTGGTCGGACCAAAATTTCCAAAAATTTCAAAGTCCCAAAAAATTTGCAGGGAAGCAGTGGGAACTACCATAATACACCCTCCAGGGTTATTTTGGATGCTCTTCAAGATAGGCTATTAAAATCCTAGATAGCTCATACCGGTAAGCCCACACTGGGGGTGGGTTTTTTTTCCCGCATTGGCGAGTGGGTTTTTTTCCCCGCTTGACTATACAATCACTGTTTTTGTGTTTTTTATTGTTTTCGCACATTTTTTAAAAAACACAAAATTTCAAAAAACACACTAAAAAGAACACTCAAATTTTCACCTAAAGGAGCAAATTTTAATTTAATTTAATAAGTTTTCCAAAAAATTTTGCGCCTTCGGCGCAAATATAAAAAAGGTAAAGTGACCCCTGGAGAAAACTCCAACCTACAGAAGGTTATACGGTGCCGGTGCTTATCTCCGATTCACAGCCCGAAGCCAGGAGCGACAACTCGGCCCATGTCAAGATAAAAGTTAGAACCCCCAGAACCCCCGTCAGAAAAAAGGAGGTTCTCAATTTTTTTCATGCGTTTGTATCCACTACTCAGTGACTATGGCAACGTGACTATGTTGTGGATATTTTCTATCTGACACTTTCCTTCATCTAACGTGTATATTTGTATCTCGGTCATCCAATTTGTGCCGTATAACCGGGGTGTGCTGGGGGGGGGGTCCTCCTGGCTTCTCTCAAAAATTTAGACTGAAAAATTTGTTTGACTAACATCCAATGCCCACAATATGGGTATCAGTCGGAAGTCGACGAAAAGATAAACAAGATCGCAATAGATCTAAGTTCAGGTAGCTCACACACTTTTCAAAATCACCGGACTCCCTAACCCACAGAACCTCCAGCAAACTCTTAAACCTAGATAGTAGAGGATCAAATCTCCTGAAAAAAATTTTAGAACCCCCAGAACCCCCAGAACCTCCATCAAAAATTTGAAACTAAATATTATGTAGTTACGGATCAAATCTCATCAAAAAGTTAAGAACCCCCAGAACCCCCAGAACCCCCATCAAAAAATGAAACTACACATAGTTATAGATCAAATCTCTACAAAAAATTAAGAACCCTCAGAACCCCAAGAACCTCCATGAAAATAAAAGCTTCAAGAAAAATAATTGGTAGATCAGAACGCATCAAAAAGTGACTTTTATCTTGACATGGGCCGACAACTCTACATGTAATCAGGGTATTTTGAAAATCGGAGTTGCGTAAATTTTGCGTATTTTTGTTTTCGAGTGCGTATTTTTAATTTCGACTGCGTAAAATTACAAAAATCGCTTCTCAATTTTATAAAAGCTATAAACGCATTTAACGTCGAGTTAATGCTGTATTTTAAAGAGTTTTAAACAACGTTAAGAATCTTAGCTCCAGTTTAAATTGCGTGCTCTCTCTGTGGTGTAAGAGTATGAATGCATAGGTGATGAAAAATAAATACGAAGGGGGTCTCGCCCCCCAGAAGTTGAAAAACAATTTAAATTTCGGACTAACTTTTCTCTTAAATCTTTGAATTCTTTGTCTTGAACTTCACAAAAATGGCACCATCGGATCTGATCTCAGGATGCAGCTAGTTTTCTTTTCATACATAAATAGAGCATAGCGTTATACGTAGTTTTGTATATTTTAGTGCAAAAACTCGTCAACGTTAAACAGAATTTTAATACATATCTATTCCCAGCTTCTTGTATCCTCTGCCATGCTTATCATGAAAGTGAAAGTCCTGCTGGGCCAGGAAAAATCCGGAGTCTCTAAATTTCTTCTGTCCAAGGGACTGTTTGTGACCGTCTTTTGGAAAGAGCTGACCCGATTGGTCCCTGAAGCCGTCGGAGTTTCTGAGGATATCTACCACGAATATCGTGCCATGGAAATCCAGGGACGATTTGAGACCAACCAGGACCCAGGGGACTATGAAACGGTCAACATTAAGTGTCCGGATGTCCGCTACGGCCTTCTGTGTCGTTTTGGCGACTCCTGTAAAGACGGTGCCACGTTTCAGCTCTATCTGCATCTGTTTCCGCATGGCAATTCGATCACTCTGAAATTTGAGCTACTTCCGGTGGCCGGTGGTGCCGTTACCCCGGCCCGCCCGGATCCGGATTTGATGGTGGGAAACCGAAATCAGCTGATTTCGGGCCTATTCGGTCAGATCGAATCCGGTGGAACAGTGGACTTTTCCGACATCAAAGTGATGTGCAGCGTGGACGGGCGCTCAATTTCGGCCCATTCCATGGTTTTGGCTCAAGTTGCTTGCCTGAAAGATCGTTTGGCTCAAGAACTGCCTGGGGTATTTTGCCTGGTCTGTACCTACGAAACTGGGCTGGAATTTCTGCGCTATCTCTATACGGGAGATTTGCAGGGATTGCGCAAATCCGAATCTGAAGGTCTTCTAACCCTGGCGGATCGCTATCAGCTTGGCGATCTGTTTGCCTGGAGTGCCGACAATTTGCTGTCTCTGCTGGGCCTGGAAAATATGGGGCGCCTGCTTTTGGCGGCTCATTTGCATAAATTGGAGTCGCTCAAACTGGCCTGCCTGAAGCTGATCTGCGGAAATGTGAAGCAGTTTCTGGCTTTGCCGGAAAAATCAGAAATTGTTTCCAACGACGAACTGTTGGAATCTCTGCTGCTCTATGCTAACTCCATGTGAGCTCTGGTGTGGAAACAACAATCATTTAGAGATATATGATTGCTTTAACTCTTTTACCATCGTAGAGATAAGATTCAAGAATTTGTTGGCTATTTGTTGTTCTTTGATTGGCGGAAAATGTTGTTACTTAAATTGTTTGTGTGGCATTTTATTCGTTTTACAGTTCTGTGTTTTATTGCTACAACTATTGGTGTATCTGCTCTGTTTATATACAGTGATTGTATGGTTTTGTTAAGTTTGTGTTTTATCAGCTCATCATCAAGCATCAGCATCATTTCGACATATCAAACCACTAAAAAGTTCTTTCCAAAAATTTGAAAAGTGGATTTTTCCCCGCTTTACTATATTCTTCTTCAGGCGACCGTCAGTTTTAGGTTATGTACATATATACTATGTGCCAAATTTATATTGCATCAGTATAAATATAGAAGATAGAATAAAGTTTGTTAAAAGCGCCTAAACTGTTTGTTTTAAAATCATCCTTCAAAATGTATCAACTAGAAATCCCCGTTGCAGTTGTGCTTTTGTAGGTATAACGTTTGTTGAATTACGATCTGTTCCTGCTTTACAAGTATATGGACAGACGTTTGCGTAGTAATGTTTTTGTTTGCTCACGTATTGCTTTGTCTCATACTATTGAGTCTTTTGAGTCTTGCTCATTTCTTATTTTGTTACATTGTCACCTGTAAGCCGATATCTTAAAAATCTTGAATTTTCAGCGATGGGAACGCGTATGCGGATAATTTTGTATATATCCGCTTATCCCCGTTTGCATTTCAGACCAAACAAAAACAATTTTTTTTACAAAAGTTCAAAATTTAAAAATATTTTGCACAACATTTTCTTTAAAAATGTTTCTTATATATAACTAGATTTAGCTTGGTTTTATGATGAAAATTCAATGCGCTCTAGAAAACGACAGAAAAAATAGAATTTTAAAGCTTAAAACGATATTTTTTTCTCTGAAATCTTAACTTAAAATCTTAGCGTTCTGAATAGGCGGATAGCCCGATATCCGTTGGCAAAAAGTTGTTGCCCACGACTAGAATTTATGGCATTTTTGAAACGCTAATGTTCAACTTATTGTATTATTATCGAAATCGTAGATCAATCGTATTTGAATTTACACACACATAGTACAACATTGCAGGATGTGCTGCTACGAACACTAATTTGATTTCTTTATTTCCATTTTATTGCAGGAGCAGTCATATACTTTCTGCTTACAGTGCATATTATGTATGGTAAGTTTTTAAAATAGTCGTTGATTATTTCTATGTACCTGGTGAATATTCTGCCTTGAATCATGCCTGGTATGATCTGTTGAAGCTCGTCATTTTGTGTCATTCCATACGTGTATGTTTACCTATTGTTCTTAGCATTAAAGTGTAATTTGCGTTGTGGGCAGGTTAGGGTTATTAGGTTCAATTTTAGATAGGTAGGTAGGTATTTGGACTTTCAGTTAAGTATTTGAGAATTTGTAAGGTGTTCTAGGCCGTCTGAGTGTTTTCTGTAACGCTGGGTTCTTGATGTAAAGAATATCTGCTAACTTTTCTGCTATGTTTTCTGCCAAAACTAGGATTCCTCAGGATACGGGAACATATATGCCTTAGGACGTTTCGACCAACTTCGAATCAAATCGGATACAGTTTCGTGGCCGATTCGTGGTGAAGTTGGGTGGGAATGAATCAATATTTGATCAGTATGTTTTATGATAGTTTATTAAAAGAAAAGTATCGATCGCATCCTATAGTACGATCAAAAAATAAGTGTACAAGCTTAGGCCGTTCATAGCAGATTAAGTGTTGGAGTAAAACCCAATAATGTATATATTTTCAGAATCCTCAGGAACTCGAAGTTTGGAAAATACGGAAAATCTGGAATTCCGGGTTTCATTCACGGGAAATCTAAAATTTTTAATCTTTCGCCCAATTTTATCGCAATCAAGGTTTTGTTTTCAAAGTCAAATAGAACTGCTCCCGCTGCAAATTTGTGCTGTTACAAGTTTTTGACGGAATTGCACCCAATTTCCGGAATTCCGGGTTTTTAAAATTTCCTAATTTTGAAAATTATCTGCAATACCCACAAGATTGGTAACGTTCGAACGCTCTTATCGATCTGATGAACGTTTTTTGTAATAGAATGAACTCTTGACTATGCACTCAATTCCCGGAATTTGCGAAAACCGGATTTTCCGTATTTTAAACATTTTCTCCAATACCCACAATATGGGAATATTATATGGCATATTGGACCCATCAGCTCAGTAGCATAATGTAAGGACCGGAGGCTTCCAACTCCAACATGACTGAGGATAACAGGACGCAGTACTATTCGTCCGGACATTCAGCCTTGCCGAGCCATTGTTAAAATCCATTTGGCACGCTGGGCAGGCGCCCCAGAGAGCAAAGGATAATCGCCAATTGCATTGATCGACCACAGCATGAAGGAAATCTCCAACCGGACGCGGATTCTTCTGCTCCCCGTATACAAGTGGCGTCTTAGTCACCGAGTATGCACCATGTACAGAAACGATATGTGAGAAAACTGAGAGCTGCGCTAAGGTGTATTTTCAGTTATTCATATGAACGGAAAAAAACTCGAGCCTCTGATGGCGCTGTGGCTTCTTACCGCGCTATAAGAGGAGGATCATGTCAAGTATAGAGCTTGCAAAAATAAGCTCTAGCACCCTATTTCAAAAATCCCTCCTGGGCAACTTACCGAGTCTGTCAAGGGACGGGCGGCCGTCAGGTGGAGCTACAACAGGACCTCCAAATACGGTAGACGTAATGAAGGTCCTGATAGCCTTGTATGTAGAAGTAGAACACATCGGTTTATTGCTATGGCAATTATTCAGTGTCAGCATCCCCCTTCCCTCAAAAACTGCATTACGTTACAAGCGAGCACCGACTGGGGTGAGGTGGCTGTAGAAAACGGAACTTCAGAGAGAACCGAGCAAAGTCGTCGCGAATTGAGTTGTTGTCCGGCCGGTCCCGAGTAGAGCCAATCCGGCCAGCCGAGCCAGACAAGAGTTTGCAAGAATTAGGTAAAGTTACTCGTTACTAAAGTATAAAGCACTCGTTCGTGCATACCAATACGAATGTGTGGGTACTCTACATGTGCAATGGTACCGTTCAAAATTTAACTATCAAAAGATTTTTTGTTTAAATATTAAAAAATCAAACAGTAGCTGTTACGTTTAGAATCACCGTTTCTGCTTTCAGTCTAATTTGATCTAACAAAGATGGCCCAATACGAAACGTATTGCAAGCAATGCAGTATAAAACAGTAGCGATTTAATGTCTTTTGCACAGCATTTATTTAATTCTTCATTTAGTTAGGGTGCTTAGCTTCGTTCTTATTCTTGAGGTGGAACGTATGGCTCCACATCGCATTCTCCCGGTGGGACACAGCTGCCCTGGGAGTCCAGGAACTTCCCCGGCTTACAGACGCACCAAGGTCCCAATTCCCGGATGCAGTTCATCTCCGTGCATGCCCTGGGTGGGTAAGGGAGGTTCCGATTTGCGCAATCTGCAGCACAATCGTTGCATTCGTTGGGATCGGGTTCAAATCCGTTCTGGCACTCAATGGATTCCGGTGATCAGGTTTCAGATTTATTTCCAATACTTGGCGATAGATACAAGAGCGGAATAGACCTAATTTAAGGTTCGTTTTGGTGACATCAGCCATAAGCAATCATTACTCAACATTTAAGAGTTAGTACAACCTTTATAAATCAAAAAACATTTCCTTCTGATGATCAAACCAGGTTTGTTTTCACAGAACACTACCAGGCACCAGCGATTTAAGGCGCAAGCGCAATCTACTTTAATTTGTATACACTTAACAAAGTTTTTTCTTTCGCAAGCTAGTTATGGCAGTCGATTCGTCTAGCTAGTTATCATTTTCAGTTTTTATCAAACTGATTATCACTGCAGAGGAGTTGGATCACTGCATCCGAAAGCTGAAAGGATTGAAACGCTACAAAAACTAACTTTTTGAGTAAGCAAAGTTAAAGCCTTTATCAGACGCAGCCAGTCAGCTAGCCTGCTACCTGTGAATTGTTCTCAAATTCTGCTGATCTCATTTGCATAAATACTGGGAAACTTAGATACCGTTTTCATCTTTGATATTTGCGGGGGGGCAATGAAAGAATCAATTTCGTAGAAATCTTGGCTTAAGGGGGCAGGATGGAAGAAAATTAAAATTGAAACAGTCAAACACACCACACGCTATTCCAGCACAAATATGCTCAGTAATCGTTAACTAATACAAAAATTAATATTATTAACATTAAAAGTATAAATTTTTTATTACTAGCAGGTCCCCTTCGGTTAACAAATGAACTGAACACTACACTAGACTAATGTTGAAGATAGGCAAAGTTTGAATTGAGCTGCCGTTCATAGTGCAAATTTCCTATCCATTTTTCGTGTAAATAGTTCTGCCTGCAGACAGAACAAAAACTTCTGGGGGACTCCGCCCCCCAGACCCCCCGCCGTGTATATTGGGCGCATCTACATATATTCTGCGGTAATCTTATAGCCGTGCATAACAGTTAAGCAGCATCTACTTTCTAAATATGTAGTGTAAAAATAGAGTTACACTACAGGAATTATCGAAATTTTCATAAATAAAACAATTTTTTGCACTAAAACACGCTAAAACAACAATGATGCCTGGACGCAAAATTTCTCAAAGGGACGCATCTTAAATTTAGCGGGACGCAGG
The DNA here is from genome assembly GCA_030248195.1 of Trissonchulus latispiculum. Taxonomy (NCBI): domain Eukaryota; kingdom Metazoa; phylum Nematoda; class Enoplea; order Enoplida; family Ironidae; genus Trissonchulus; species Trissonchulus latispiculum. The sequence continues at coordinate 12,942 of JASAND010018765.1, forward strand.
GTTGACGCAAATCCGAAAACCAACAAAACCCTAGTTGCACGTGTACACTGAATGCAAAAACCAGACAAAAACCAGATTTGGAGTTCATTTTAAGCTTAGTTCCTCTAAATTGTAAATTTCTGACTGTTAATTTGCATCCCGGCCTCAAACACTACTTGTCGAATGTCTAATTACTGTACGCACGGTCTCTGTTGATTTCGTTCATTCTTCTGGATATAATTTATATATTTTGTTAATATTTATTCGCATTGTGCCGTCGAGGAGCTACATTGGCAAATTCTTGCCAGAAATGTCCACTCCGAATAATCGGAAACAGCTATCTGTAATATAAAGACCCCTCTCTGACTCTACCTTATAAAACAAATTCTGCAAAATCTAATTTCGTCATAATCAAACAATTATTTTGTCCTAGTGAGTTCACACTTCACTATTACCTAACTACCTAAGTCGCAAGAATACTATTCAGCAAACCGCTCAAGCTTTACTGTTTAAGGCAATTACAACATGGAATGAAGAATAACACTGACAAGTTAAGACGAGCGCAAAGATTCGTCAGATACAAAGTGCTACATACCATCACTAAAACTAAAATAAAATCCAACACCACTCCAAAAAGACGAGAAATTGACGACTCGGGGACGACTAACAAAAAGACACTACACCGTTCGTCAACATAACGCATAAAATGAGTAAAAGTAGAAATTACAGACAACGATTTTAACCACAAAAACTAGTATATATGAAGCTTGCAGAAAAGAAAACATAAAGTTCGACATAAAATTCACGTGACACAAAGTTGAAACTCCAATCGTCAGTATTTTGGCAAAGTATAAGTTGAACATATAACAACACAATAACTTGACAAAGTTAACAAACGTCGGATAAAACAGTAAATCTGAAATATTCTTAAGCACAACAGAACAGAACACGACATGGAATTTTGACCAAACATAGCAAACACTCTCTTTATTTGTAGGGCATTTTTTTAGACTTCCTCGGAGCGGATCCTCTTGGGAGAGGAGGGGTAGAGCAGAGATTTTTACAAAAATGAGCCGATTAGTAAATATATTGGCATATTTTTCATACAGAACCTTTAAATGTTCTAAAACAACACCCTCAGTTTGGCTAAAAAGTCACAACAAGAGAATTTAATCCCTTTAACCTGGCATTAAACCAACAGCTCTTAATCTTAATCAGTCATTTTAATCCGCTTAATCCGACCTTTTTAATCCTCAAAAAACATACACAGCCACAGTGCACAGTGTTTGCATCGTTAGGACAAATAAGAAAGTTTTTCACAACATACAGTCTCAAAACTGGCTACTACTATCATCAGTGCCATTACCCTTCTTCTTCTTATCACCTTTATCACCTGATATCGCAACCGAAACAGCTTCAGCAAGATTTCCCTTGGACACAATTTCCATGCGCTCTGGTAGGGCAAAAAATTGGGGGACATTTTTCCCGATCATATCAAGACAGGCATGTTTCCAACCCTCAAATCCATAAAAATCTGCCATCAAAAGAAATCGACCCATATTCTCCGGAGTGAGCTTGGAAATTAGGACGTCACGGCACCACAAACCCAATTCCTGAAGTTCATATCGACGAGCCAAATGTAGCAATCCTTCCGCCTGACTTTCAACCAAACTGGTCAGATCCGCAGTGTAGAGATATTTCAAAAATTCCCGGACAACAAGCTTTCCACAATCCAGAGTCAAATAGCGGGATTCGGAATCACGAAACTGAGATTCCAGATCGCGACGAAGAACCGGACTTTGAGCCAAAAACACGGAATGAACGAAAAAAGCGGCCCCGTCAGAGCTGCGAATTTGAAAATCGGATAGCTTGGACGGGGTGCCTGATTGGACCTCCTTAAACAGGGTAGCCCGGAAACCAGTTCGAAGAACGGAAAAGTCTACGGTCGGAGAGTGATACAGCTCAAATTCCACGGTTAAAAAGTTATCAGAGAAATCTAAATAAAAATGATTAAGATCAAACTTTTCACCGTCTTGGCACGACTTGGCTTCGCGGACAGTATCAAAGGTATACTCAGGACATCGAATCTTAACCGAATCAAACTCCCCAGAAGAGTTGTGGAAGGTGCCAGTGAAAAGAGTCTTACGAAATTTCTCGGGCAGAGTTTCCCCCGCATCTTTCTGCTCAAAAAACTTATACTTTTCCTCCACAGACATCTCCACTTTCAAGCCTAGGGCCAGATCAAAAGTTGAAGTTGAAATAGTTTGCCCTTCGACTGGCAACGGGATGTCAATAGACACAGTCGATACCATTTTCAGCTGAGGAGACTTAGTAAACTAAGGCAAAACCTGAAAATATATAAAACTACATCGCAGCAGATTAGCACTTGATTGCTGTGACTTACGTACTTGACTGAAATAAGAACATAAAGTAGAAGCTTGCTAGAATGAGATAAGAAAAGTTTTCGGCTCGTTTTTGCAAAAATCTTCCCCCCTCCGAAAATTTCTCCCCCCCCCCTCCCCCGGGAAAAAGCCCCCTAACAAATACCCAGGTTCGGGTTGCACTCTTTGTTCGGTTCGGTTCGGGCTCTTCGAGTCGCTCGGGCCGTGCATCGGGCCTCGGGCTCGGGCCGGCTCTGCCCGAGAAATAATTCTTGTGGTCCGAATCGAGTCGGGTCGCTCGAGCCGCTCGGGCCATTCTGTCAGCTCACAGTATCAGAGCTGATTCTGGAGCAGAAATACTTTTGGCACTACATCAAAGCCATCACGAGTTAGAACTTCATCTTAGTCATGCCTTGTCGTGCGACTACAAGTATCAGTAGCTAATAATATGTAGCATTTGATTTCTGCTTATTGCTATTACTTGTTAATATAAAGGTAGACTACATATTTTTGAAAAAAGACAACATTGCGTTCTTTAACACTCTCGCTGCCACGTAATTTTTGGTGATCTACCCCCGCATGCCAAATGAATATCTCGTTACTTACTCATCTACGGAAGGCCATTTCGTTACTGTTCGCCTTGAAACTTTAAATATTTCAATCAATTTAAAGGCCTTTTCTGCATGCCACAGTGATATTTTATGTCATACTTTACCATGCCAACAAAATTCCAGTCAATTGAAAACATGTCTGCTTATCGCCCATTATATGGGCGATGGCATGTTATGCCAAACCGGCCATCGCCCATATGTGGGCGATAGGCAGCGAGAGCGATTTTAAAAATAATATAAATATTTCAAATATTATTCAAATTCAGATATCAAACTTTACATTTTCGAAATATATACACCTATATATGTTTAAGGTATTTATATTTCTGAACATGTAAATTATTTGTTGATACTTAACATAGCTTCTTTTAGTTTTCAAATAGTTTAACACATTTTAATAATTAACCAACGAGGTGAGTACGTTTTCCAAGTTCTGAAGCAATTCAGGCCGCTCGGGCTGGTCGGGCTGTTCGGGCCGTGAATCGGTTCGGCCTTTACTCTGGCCTCGGGCTTCGGATCGGGGTTGGGGCTCGGGCTGGCCCGAGCCCAAACAGAGCCCGAACCGAGAAATCAGCCTGGCCCGAGCCCGGCCCAAGAAATCTGCTATTGGCATAACCCTAAGCACAACCCTACCTCAGCGCTTCCTAATGTGTTAAGCTTGCAATATGCTTGAAACACTGAGGTCGAAATCTCGAAGGGGGAAGGGAGCTGCTCATCGTGTAAACCTGCGACGCTTCCATTTTTCAGAACGGCAGAAATCTGAAAATAAATATATCTGTACAACTTCAGCTGGAAAAGTAACAGCAATAATTTCCTATCACTATGTTGCTGAAAACCGGCTTTCTTTAACGATATAAAATTATATAATTCGGTTCAGGCAATCTGTTAGAAATTCGGCAACAACGAAAAGTATGTATTTTATTTTGATCTGACGAAACGATGAAATCCGTTGACTTCTCATGGACATGCTGCTTATATTACCCGATCTGCAACAGATTGCTTCAACCGAATTTATATGTTCAAGACTCAAGTTATAGTATATATTTAATTTACCGAAAAATGCAATTGTTAAAATGTCAACGTAGCATGTTTACATGCTGAGATGCTCTTTCCGCGAGATTTAGGAATAAATATTTCGAGCATATTGCAGGCTTAATAGATTAGGAATGGCTGAGAACTCTTCCCTCCTTCCCAAATCGGACCTGAAAGAATCGAGCAGTTAAGAAATTCTCCGGGCCGGGCCGGGCCGGCTGAACCTACCAACCAGCTGAGTCTGGCTAGGGGCCGGAAGCCCAATTCAAGCTCGGTGAAAGCCAGACATACTAAAAACAGTGTCAATCAAGAGTTAGTGTTATTTACTACAACTTATGACAGCTCCTACAATCCTCCCAATGAAGATAATTTGGAAAAAATGGCATATACATGCACAGCTTCAAGGACCGGGTAAAACTGTAGACCTAATGCCCCCCCCCCAAGAATAAATACCTGGTCTAAACGAGGGGGGGCGCTCACTCGAACTTGTACGTTTACGTGTGGAAGCTCAAAACGATGCCACAGCACTTTCCAGCTTCATTCAACACATCCGAGCGAGTGAGCGTACCCCCGTCTAGACCAATTACTGACTTCTGGGCAAACCTATTCATTAACTAATTATTAATCGCCCTCCTTGGCTCCTCCAACAAAGCACAACCAACGGTTAGACCGTGGCTATTCATAAGAAACTGAAACATCAAACTGCTAAAGCAAAACCTCAAATTCCGGAAAAGTCTCAGTGGTGCAGAGCAGGTCTGTTTTCAGATCATTTTCCACGAAAACCGCCGAAAACCAGGATTTCGGTAGCATCAGGCATACCTAAATGCTGAACTTTGCAATATCACTGTTTTGCACTCGGACAGCCCTAATAGAACCCCTACAGCGCTAGAATATCCGGTTGCGGCAACCAAATCTGCAACAGTGCCACACTTGAGTCGCATTAGCGTACAACTTTAACCTAACTGCAACAACTTGGCCCGTCTACAGCCTACACTCTGAAAACGAAAATTGCAAAACCTTTATTTGGCAAATCGCAGCAATAACGAGTAACAAGTAACAACATGGATCAAAACTCAGAATTAGTACCAGAATTCTCAGGTTACATAATATTAAGAGTACATAATAACGAAAGAGTGTGACAACGTCACACTCAAAGTTATTAGGCTTGCGGCATGATCTGCACGATAAAAGCTGATCCCCTCCACAAATTGGCCCCATCTCTTCAAAGAAATTCGCGAACGCTATCCCTACGTTCTAAAGCTCGAAACACAACTATTCAGTTAGTCTGTTGCGAGCTTCAGCAAGCGCCACAAGCATTGCGCGCGAAATTCTTTGAAGTGATGTGTCTAATTTGTGAGGGGAGGAGGATCAGCCGTTATCGTGCAGAATATGTTTTAGAACGGCCGGGTTGAACCGGCCGGCGGCCGTCCGAAAAATGTCACCGGCCGGCCGTTGGCCGTTATCGGCCGGCGACCACCGGCCGGCCGGATGGCCGGCGGCTAGCCAGACATATTCTTCAGTGTTTGAAGGCAATCTGAGCTAGAAAATTGCAAAATATTTATATATATTATATAATGCCTTACAAAGGCAATGGAATCGGTTTTTACTTTATATATTTGGAAAAAGTTCACCTTCAGTCTTGGATTTGTTTTGTGAACATCTGCTGCTCTGGTCAAATTGCTGTGTTCACTACAAATATTTGAATTAGGCCGGCGGCCAGCCGCCGGCTTACGGCCGGCCGCCGGGCAAGCGGCCAGACACTTCCCGGCCGTTCTAAAACACTAGTGCAGACCATATCGCATGCCTAATAACTAAGAGCCTGACGCCTGTCACACTCTTAGTTATTATATACTCTTGATGATATATTATGTAATCAGTACACAACAATTCAAATTACGTACGTAAAAAGAAACAGGCTGCAGAAAAGCATCAAAACATTTTTTCAAAAAGACCATCAGCATTATCTTGAATCTGGGCTAATTCTCGCTGAGGAAGGCACCCTAAAAACATCCTTCCCCCGCCTAAAAAACAAATGGGTACTGGGAGCCCTTTTGGCACCTTGGTTTTGCATCATTTGCATAAAAAAATTCAGGTCTAATTTGTTACCTGTTTGACCACTACTACTGCTTTCCGATAAACTTTAACCTTCTGCAGTGTATGAAATACAAATAGTGAAATCTGTTGCGCAGGTCATAGTGTTAATATAATTTTAGCCCCACCCACAACTCTTTGCCGTTCCTGATTTTTGGGCCCACCAGGAGGTCCCCCCACTCATGAAAAATTCCTAGAATAAATTCAGAGAAGTACAAGAAATTGACGGAAGCCAGCTGGACTTCAAAATTAGTGCAGAATTCGTTTTCTTCCTTCCTTCCTTCCTTCGGGAGCAATGAGGTTCTACCACCAGCAAGACAGCAAACGGACCACCAATTATTAGTCCTCATCCTACAGGCGGAGCCGTGGCCTACAAATTCCGTGCTCAAGGAAACAACGCAACTTTGCAACTGAAGATGTGTCAAAATTGACACACAAGTTACCACAGAAATTTACACCAATCTTTTATCTAATTTACTGCACTGCTAAAGTTCTTCCTGTTGTGGTTGGTCTTCAAATGATGGAATTTGAGAATATAAGCAAAATTTTGTCTATTTGATTCTTCGATTTCTAAAGTTTAGATTTTTCAATGTTTCTGGGGCAGACATCCCCCCACTTAGACTGACTTAAAACTGGAGCACTGGTAAAAAATTTCAAGTTTTGCGGCTTTGTTTTGGCGAAAAACTGTCCGCCTAAGCACTAAAACTGAAACTTTGCGCAATCTTTAGCTTAGTTATTGCAGCTGGGTTTTCTTTTTTGTTGCACTTTTGGGTAGACTATTCTTCCCCTCAATATAAGGTGCCCAGAAATTGCCAATTTTAAAGCTTTTGTTCAAAACTGCCAGAAATGTTCAGGATTCGCCAAAAACGTTTGGTTCAAAATCGTCAAAAGTACAAAAAAATTTTCGTGGTAAGCACTTTTTGGCTTTGTTATAGCAGTACATTAAGGCGTAGGCTTAGGAGTAACTATAAAACTGCAAAACATAAGTAACTATAGTTATAGACATATATATATATAACTTGAAATATGCTTGAAGTTACAGCAATACAGCACGACTACATGAAACATTACATATAAAAATCTGAGATTCGCACCGGAAGTACCGGAGTAACCGGAAAAGAGACGGGACGTGAAGAAAGTTTGTTTTTGCAATGAAGTTGGTCTCTTCGAAGTTTTAATTCTTTACATTTTCAAGCACAGCGAAACTGTCTAAAAATATTACACAATTTTAGGCAAAAAATGGAAATTTTCTACGAAAAGTCGAACGCATTTCAGGCAGTTTTATAGACCCAATAGATGAATAAGCTGTTAAGAAATAAATTCGCGTAGAAAAAGTTTATGGTCTTTCACTATTGTTCCTTTTGACTTTTCACTTTCGAATCGCGAAGGGGGCGCCCGCCCAAGGCCCCCTCCCTGGATCCGCCCCTTATTCAGGGGAAAGATGCTCCGACTAGGCTGGGCTTATTCTAGGTGGGGGAACTAGGGACCCCGTTAACCACAAATTCTACGTTAATCCGAATTTCAGTTACGAACGATATTAAAGGAAAAGTTACATGAAATATAACAGCTGTCGTGGTAAGAAAAGGCCAAAAGTCCACAGAAGAGTCACCAAGAGCATTAACCACTTTTATCTTCCCAACCCCTTGTTGACTAAAAATAGCAATTACGAAAAGTAGCACAAAACACGGACAGCAAACAGAACAAGAAAACATAGCAAAGCAAACCGGCAATGTAATCAGTAATTAACAGAGTCTGCACTACAAAGATAAACAATGTGAAACTTCATGAATGAAAATAATTTCGATTCAACTACTTCTCTTCTTCTCCATTTTTTTCGGGTTCCGAGGCCATTATATCTTTCAGAAGATTATTCTTGGCAACAATCTCGGCCCGCTCCGGCAGACTCATAAACAGATCCACATTTCGACGAATTTCTGCGAGACACATTTTCCTCAACCCGTTCAACTCATAGAGATCCGCCATCAAAAGCAGTCGACCCATATTTTCGGAATTGATCGCAGAAATTATGACGTCTTGACACCAGAAAACCAATTCCTGAAGCTCATATCGATGTGCCAAAATCAGCAATCCCTCCGCCTGACTTTTATCCAAATTCAGTAAATCAGCCGTGTAGAGATATCGTAGAAATTGTCGGACAACGGCTTTGTCACAATCCAAGACCAAACATCGGGATTGGGATTCCCGAAATTCGGACTCCAGATTTCGTCGGAGGACCGGACTTTGAGCCAGCACGAAGGAATGAACGGAAAACGCGAAGCCGTCCGAGCAGCGAATCCGAAAATCGGACAGTTTGGTGGAAGAATCCCCGAATTGGATCTCCTTAAAGAGCTGCCGCATAAAACCCTCTCTGAGATCTCGCAGATTTATGTCAGATTCATGACAGAGACTAAATTCCAAACGACACGTTTTGGCAGAACTAGCATCCTTTGACAATTCCATTTCAAAGGTACCGCCATCTCGGCAGGAAAAAGGTTTAGGATAGTCACGCCATCCATTAATCAACTGGATTTTAGCAGTATCGTAGACTCCCGAGGCATTTCTAAACGTCCCTTTGACACAAAAAACAGGCCCTGTACAGAAACTGAGCCGCCGAAAACGCTTTTGAGCTTCAGCCGCACTCAATTCCTCAGTGGTAATGTCAACACTAAGTCCATGAGAAAGAGTGTGGTTGGAAGTGGCTGTCTTCTGTCCATTTTGTGGCAAAGGAACATCCACAGATTCGAAGAATGCGGGTGACTTCAGCGCCCGAAACATGTCAGGTGTTGTAGTAAATAATATAGACAACTGAAACACCAAAAATACAGTTGTGCAGACAGAAATGTCGAATCTGAGTATCCAGTTGCAGGCATAAAGTCAGCCTAGATCGGACACAAAGACAGTCCGTATATGCTCAAAATTTGCACAGTATATACCTATAGGATAGCACGATCTATACGTATCCATCTACCATTAGGGTTGGGCATTGATCTCCCCCCCCCCAAATATTTCCCCCTACATATAAGGTCAAATATTTTCTCCTCTAAATATTTTTCGCCCTGAATATTCTCCCCCCCCCTCCCAAACAAGGTGAAATATTTCCCCCCTAATTATCCCCCCCCTCTGAATATACATTTGTTGACTGAACGAGTTCAGAGTGTGGGTCCGCTTCCAGGGAGCTAGCTTATATAGGAAAGAATAGGAAAAACACACGCAGTAGACACAACAGATAAACAAAAATTTCATGGAATAAACTACTCCCAAATGTCAAGAGTTTATAATAGCAAGAGTAAGACACTCAGTGCTTCCTAATAGGCATGGCACGGGTAGTCGGGTACCCGACGGGTACCCGGGTACCCGAAAATTTTCGGGTACCCGGGTCCTGTTTCGGGTACCCGATATCCAGTTAAAACCGGAAAAAACCGGTTAAAACTGGATCAAGCAGAGTGAAATTTTTTGGCTGAGAAAATTTTTAACCACCGAAAAATTTTTTTCAGGTTAGTATGAAATTTTTTATTATACGAAAAGATACTACAACTGAAAAACGAAGTAATGTGAGGAAAAGGACTTAGTCCTTGTATTCTTAAAACATTTTTATTCTATTTTTAGTTTGATTTTAAAATTTTAAATTTACTTTGCTCTAACGATTTTAAGCTTTTATTACATTCCTGTTGAAGCAATTTTAGGTATGTGAACGTCGATGAATTAAAATTTTAAATTCACAGGATACAAACAAAAATGCTCGCATCAGGGTTTTTTGGTTTTCGGATTTGCGTCCCGCTAAGTTTAAGTTGCGTCCGGTTAAGAAATTTTGCGTCCAGGTAGAATTTTTGTTTTATCGTGTTTTCTGTGCAAAAAAATTGATTTATTTATAAACATTTGGATAATTTCTTTATTGTAATACTATTTAGAGACTATTTAGAAAGTTGATGCTGCTTAACATTAATGCAGGAATACAAAGGCACCTATAGAACAGCGATGAGGGCAATGTACACGGCGGGGGGTCTGGGGGGCGCAGCCCCGCAGAAGTTGAAGAATTTTTTGCAATTCCAGAATAATCCGCAATGGAAATGTTTAAAAAGATTTTATTTGGCACCTGTTGCATCTAACGCAATACCTTGAGTAATTTTCAATATTATTGACACACATTATTCCGATATTGCAATGTCATACATAGTTAAACTAACTAAAGTATTAAAAATTAATGAAATATTTAGGAATAGCATTGAGAAACAGGTAGTAAATATCAAACCTACATTCAGTTTCAAAAACTCTGAGAACTTCTGATCCCTGAAAACAGTATTGAAAGTGAGTACCGGGGGGTCTGGGGGGCGGGGCCCCCCCGAAGTTGGAGATTTTTTGGGAAATAAGGATTGAATCCGTAATGGAAATATTTAAAAAAATTAATTTAGCGTCTATAGCATCTAACGCATTTTGTGCGTAATTTTCGATTGTATTGACACACATTATTCTGATGTTTCAATGTTATAGATAAACTAATTACGGTATTAAAAATTAATGAAATAGTTATTAAATTAATATCACTAAGAAGAAAGGTAGTCACTAAGAAGAAAGGTAGTAAATATGAAAACACAAAGTCCATTTTCAAAATTCTGAGAATTACTGATTTCTCGAAAGATCAGTGTAAAAGATCAGCGGGGGGTCTGGGGGGCGGAGCGGAGCCCCCCAGAAGTTGGAGATTTTTTTGCAATTAGGAATAAATCCGTAATAAAAATGTTGAAAAGAATTAATTTGGTATCTGTTACATCTAACTAAAGCATCAAATGCTATTTCGTTCTTTGCGTAAATTGCAGCGTGTATGTGTGGTGTAGTATTATTCTTCAAAATTGTGTTAAAAACTCAAATGTTCACGGTTATGCACATTGTAATGTTTTACTTATTGATGTGAAATTTGCGAGTTCAAAAAGATCTATGGATACAGGTAGACAACGACTTAACAAATAACATTGAGACATGATCTTGCACCTTGGCATTCCACGACAAAGTGGTAAACACCAGGGGTCTGGTGAATAGATTACCAACTTTCAAATTTTGAAATACCACATATATCAGGTGAAAGCTGACGCCTAGGCGGTCCTGAAAATCTAATCGAAAAAATTTTTCCACTGAGCGAGTCCATGAGTAGTGGCAATTTTCAACCAAAAAAGTTGAAATTTGGTGTGTAGGACTTTCAGACAAGGGGAAAATTTTCCTGCAAAAATCGCAGTAGTACCATGTACCCATCTTTCTACACATATAAAAGCGGCGCCCTTTGAAATCGCAAGAAATTTCTAAATTTTTCACGAAAAGAAAGACCTCATCATTCCGGTTCAGAAACTTTCTAATTTATTGTAGCTATCTTGAAGCGTTTTTGAGATATAAAGAAAACAATTTCGCTTTCTACATTTTTTGGTCAGACTTTAGTTTCAGATTTCCTCGAAACATGAGGATTTCATGGTTTTCAGCAGCTTTTTCGTCAATATTCTGCAGTAGGAGCAAAAATAATCCTAATTTTATGCATTATGTTATGTCTGAAGGCTAGAAACTGCTGTCTTTGAAAGAACTGAAACTTCGACTGAAACTGAAACTATTTTGGGAGGAATCTTGAAACTGACGCCAGCTGAGTTTGCAGCGTTAAAAGGGATTTTTGTAAAGCCGAAAATAAAAATATTTAAATTTAAATTTACGAAAATTTAAGCAAACCCGGCCCCCGTTTCACTAACATTCTTATAAAGTCGCTTACTATTAGGCTATAAGCAGAAATTTATAAGCGGTTTATGAGCGGTTTATAAGATCTTGTAAAGTGTTGCACAAAACTCTTATAAGTCGCTTATAATTTTTGGACTTATAAGCGCTTATAGCTGCCAATTTGTAACTATTTCTACGCATTTACAAGATTTCTTTGTTATTTAGACTGAAAACAAATCATGAATTTGAGAATAAAACTTAGTTTTCAAATATTCGTCGCTATTGGTGTACAAATAATCTGTGAATTGACAGACTTAATCAACAATATTTAAGTTGATCGATTATTAAAAATTAGAAGTAAACTGCTAAAACCAAATACGGTTAAGTTAATTTCATCAGTTGTTAATCTATATGCTTTAATACTATTAATCTAATACATTCATAAATCAACTAATTTTATTTATTTTATATAATTCAAATTTATTTAGCTCAAACGTTTGGAGGACTTAAAAGTCAAAGTAGAGCATGTATTGTGCCCATTAGCTTATGCTGAGCAGTGAAAATATGAAGGATTTTCAGTTACAAGCGCTTTATAAGTGGTCCTTCCTGCTTATAAAACTTATAAGAAATCTAAGCTTACAAGACTTTCGTGAAACGGTAAAATTTATAAGCTTGTAAAATTAACACTTTTTATAAGCTTATAGCGCTATAAGCGCTTCGTGAAACGGGGCCCCGATTTTCGGAAATCTCTGCTGCTGCAGTTATCCAAATTGAAGCTGTCCACATTCGGCACTTGCCCATACTTTGGTCACTCCCCCATCTCAACCCTACAAAAATCTTCCAGGGACAGAACCGCAATAAATTTAATTTATAGCCTTAGTTAGACTCAAAAATAAAACCTTTACTGATCCAATAAAAGCAAAAAAGGAACAATACAATTAAATGTCTACAGTAACAGCTAAGCAGTATTACTGTACCAGACTACCCAGAGTTTACACTGCACGAATAATTCTAACTTTTCTAGGCATAGTAATATGATCACAGATGGCCTAATTGTGACATAAAAGTATGCAGTTCACATAGAATTTCAAAAAATTAGCAATAATCGGGCAGCAGGTGATATTCTTTTGGCCAATTCTAGCTCCGTAAAGAATAACAATTGTTTCTAATCATTTGTTTAAAAACTTTAAATAAAATTTAATACAACTACACCATTCAATACCTAACAAAGTAATAATACAGTAAACAGTAAGCCTCAATGTTGACCCCTATTCCAATATTTTGGTAATTTCAATAGTTGCTCAACAATCGTCCAGTAAAGTCTTTTCAAAGGTTGGTTAGGTTGGTTGGTTAGAAATGGTCAGCGTCAACTTCATTAAAACTGGGGGAAAACCAAAGTTCACAAATTTTAAATTTAACAATTTTACAGTGATGCAATTTCAGAATTTAAAATTTTCGAAATTTTACATGTTATTTCCAATTCAGTGTTTCTAGTTAAAGACTGAGCACGCATATTACTATGAAAAGCTGAGATCTGTGGTAGACCGTAAGATGTCCCCCTGACTTTGAGGGTATGTAAACCAAATGCTGGCTTGTGAAAATTTAGTCTGCACCACCGCGCGGAAAAAAGGGAAAACTTCGACAAGATTAGAATATTTGGAATACCTGTAAGTAGTGTTGGAAAATAAGAAAATTTTGCGGGCCGGGCCGGCCCGCGGGCGATGTGGTCCTACGGGCCGGGCCGCGGGCCGGGCCGGCCCGGCCCGAGCCGGCCCGAGTCCGGCCCGCAGCCCGCGGCCCGCCACCGGCCCGCGAGCGGGTGGCGGGCCGGGCCACGTGGGCCGGTCCGGGGCCGCAAATTTCTACGGGCCGAACGGCCCGATGTCGCAAAAACGGCCCGAACTGTTAGGTAATTGATTTCAACTTCGTTTTACGTCTAATTTCAACTTATTGTACGGCTATTTTTATGTCTTCCAGTTCCAATAGAAATAAAATGTGGTCACTGATCAGTCCATTACGTGTTTGGTATGTATTACACTGTTGTGCAGAATTCCACACATTATCCATATACAAATCCAAGCTGTCGCTCGCTCCTACTCCACTCTTAACCTTTTATGTGACAATTCCGATTCCATTATTTTTCAAAGATGCTGTCATACTGTTTTTGAAGCTTTTCACTTCCTCAAACTAAATGTCTATTGTGTTAAGTTTGTCCACGTGCTAGATTTTGACATAAAGGTCTAATGTACATAACCAATAGCAGGGAATGAACTAAACGAAGTTTCATTTAGTTTGTCTGAAAAGATTTTGGATGTTGGTTACGTTTCAAATTAGCAATTACAATCGCAAGCAAGACCACTGCGTTTTAAACAAACAACGATGCCCTATTACATCACTACCAATACCATCAAACCAAATTATATAAGCGAATATTTTCATTCCAATTGTTTTGCGACAACTGTTCACATATAAAAAGCTTCTACACCCTTCTCATAGACGTAACTTAAAATGGATTAGGTATATCCAGTAAGTAGCCACCATATAACAACCTTAAACACCCAGATACCGACACAGCTCAATTCTAACTTCCATTATTTGTAATTAATCATCTTAAAACAAAGCCATTGAAAATCCGTAAATGAAAGTTTGATTGTAGACTTGAAATTGCACCGAAATTTATTGAAAAATTGCCATTTACCGTGTAAAAAACCGGCCCGGCCCACGGCCCGCCACCGGCCCGCGGGCCGGTGGCGGGCCGCCTATTTGTAATCTTGCGGGCCGGGCCACCGGCCCACGTCACAACTCTACCTGTAAGAAATTCTGTGCACCAGCATAAACTACTTTGAATGAAACTACTGAATAAAACTACAAAGACTGTCCGTCCAGACAAACCCCGAGACTCACAAGCTCAATATACAAACAAACATTTGTACAAAATACATACAGGCAAAACTCATAATATGTAGCATTTCCCATGTCTACCATAAGATAAAAAGAAGTCTAGTCTATTTCTTTTTTCCAACTTCATCTTCATTATCTTCTTCCGGGGCAGGCATCATAATTTCCTTCATCAGATTATTCTTGCAAAAGATTTCCATTTTTTCTGGTAGGACCAGAAATGCGTCCACATTTCGACGAATTTCCCGAAAACATCGCTGCTTCAAACTGTCCAGTTCGTAAAGATCCGCCATCAACAACAGTCGACCCATGGTCTCCGAATTAACCCGGGAAATTAGGACCTTCTGGCACCAGAAAACCAATTCCTGAAGCTCATACTGATGCGCCAAAATCAGCAACCCCTCCGCCTGGCTTTCATCCAAACCATCCAGCTCAGCGGTATAGAGATATCGAAGAAACTCCTGGGCAACTGGTTTCTCGCAATCCAAGTCGAAACAGCGGGACTTGGATTCCTGAAATTCGGATTCCAGATTTCGTCGCAGAACTGGACTGCTCTGAGCCAGCACGAAGGAATGAACGAAGAAAATGGCCCCGTCGGAGCATCGGATCTGAAAATCGGACAGTATCGACTGTTTCGCGGTTTCCATCTCTTGGAACAGTTGTTTGGCGAAATCCTCCCGAATATCTCTCAGGTAAACGCCACGTTCATGATACAAATTAAATTCCAAAGAGTAGTGTCGACGTGACTCGTCAAAGTTCCAACGAAAGGTGAAAACACGACCATCCCGACAAGAAGTTACAGGCGTGTACCACCCGCATTCGAAACGAAATTTTACGGAATCAAATTCACGCGACGTGTTTCTGAAGGAACCTTTGAATGAAATGCAGCGGGATTTCGACGAACTCTCGCCGACTTTAGTTTCATCTTCCGTCGTAATGTCAACAGAAAGACCCGGAGCAAGACTGAAACTGGATGCGGACATCTTTTCCCCGTTTCCTGGTAACGGTACCGTAACAGATACACTGAGTGACATCTTGACTCTTAACTTTCAGTTGTATTAGTAGAACGCAGAAGCTAAAAATAAAAGTAAAAATAAGACCTTCGAAAAGCTTTTTGACATCCAACCAAGCAAGCCTAACATACATATATCAACAGCAGTGGCAGAATCGGGTCATCGGGTTCAGTTCGAGTCACGTTTTGAACCGGGTCATGTCACCGAGACTACAGCATCGACCCGGTGCTCCTGATTTAGATACCACAAGGTTTGAAAATTTTTGCTTTCATAACGATGAAATATTAGAAATTGGAAAAAAGTTGGTTTATAGCAAGACAATACCACACTCTTCCACTCTTCCCTGCTTCTTTGAACATAAATCAAGAACTAGTCACACCTGACGTAAATTAGCGCTTTCCGGACTGGCCACAGACCAAGATGTAAAACATTTAGCCTTTTTAGACCACATCGAAAATATTTTTTAGCATTTCAGGATTTTCTGAAAACTCTGCTCACCGGGTCAAGGATACGTGGCAACGTTCCATCACTGATAAATACTGAAATCCTACACTGGCACAACACGAATATCAACTTATACCTTCACTCAGTTTTCAGACATTAATTTTGCTAAAGCTACTTGGTGCCAGAAAGTATCTATTATATGTCTATTATATAAAATATGTGTATATATTATTTACACTCAATTACTTCTACAGCCTTAGGTAAAGATTTGGTTCCGCCGGGAATCGAACCACGGACCTCCCGAAGTGCAGTCAGGCGTGCAACCACTACACCACGGAGTCAGGAGAGAAGTACACATAACATCTATATCATTGGTGCTCTTGTGCCTGTACGTTTATGTCAATTTTGGATATAGTTAATTGCAGATTGGATGGAACAACAACGTAGTCGCTTGCTTGACCGCATCATCCGGCTTGACAACCACCAGGAATAAAAATTATAATTTTCAATTGTTTCAAACCGTGGCCCATGGAAACTTCTCAGTGTGGGGAATATTTCGTCTTCTCGCTTCAAATTAAACTGGGACTGTTAAAAAACTCATTACACTCAGGGCTTCCCAATGGCTATTGATAATCGTTTCTATTAAACAATGTGCTGAATTACGCTTGATCTGCAAAATAGTGTTGTTGCCCGGCCGGTTTTTTGACTCGACCGGCCGGACCCGGCCGGCCGAGCTTGTGAACCCGGCCGGCAGGCCGGGTGATACAAACCGTCCGGCCGGCCGGTCAACAAAGGCCGGTTATTTTTCTTGTAGTTTGGAAAATATTTAGCATTAATTGAAGCATAGAGTTAGTCCTGGTTATGTATGACAGATAAAATCAGGTAGAGTCCTTTTTCTGAAGACAGGCCGGCCGGCCGGGTGTTGGCCAGCGGCCGGCCGGATTGTCGACATAGTGGGCCGGCCAATAACTCTACTGCAAAACGCCATACAGACAGAAATCTGCTTTTATGTGCATCTCCTCCGCAAATGAATTTTCGCAGTCTTATACACCAAATGAAGCTCTATTATCAGCACCAAGAGTTAATAATAGCAAGAGTACGACACCGTACCCTTGCTAGTGTAATTGGCCTGTCATATGCTCGGAACATTAAGGCCGAAATCTCGGGGGGGTCACGGTTAACACAGTTAACCATGTGTTTATATGCGTTTGAACTAAAATGAATCTGATTGGCTAATCCCCTACCTTATGTCAAAATTACGTGTATAAGGTGACCACCCCCCGAGATCTCGGGGGGAGGGGCTCAGCTTAGCGTTGTTAAGCGTGTGTTTATATGCGTGTGAACTGAAATGTATTGGATTGGCTGGTTAGCTGCTGCTATTGAAATGCACTGGTGCGGGTTACGATAGCGAAGTAACCAATCAAATGAATTTCAGTTCAAACGCATATAGACACACGCTTAACAACGTTAAGCTGAGCCCCCCCCCCCGAGATCGCGGAGGGGGGGGTCACCTTATACACGTAATTTTGACATAAGGTAGGGGATTAGCAAATGAGATTCATTTTAGTTCAAACGCATATAAACACATGGTTAGCTGTGTTAACCGTGACCCCCCCCCGCCGAGATTTCGGCCTTAATGTGCCGAGCATCTGACAGGCCAATTACACTAAGAAGAGTCCCGTGTCATACTCTTCCTTACTCTTGTCAGCACTAAGCTGGGATAAATTATTAAACAATCACGGCGCTACGGCGTTTTCACAAATTCCATACGTCGCTCGTTACTGCCACTACCTGAAGGACAAGGGGAACCACCTTAAAAGTTAAGCTCGCCGTGTATGTGACCAGATTTTGACTCAAAATGAACAGAATAGAGGACCAAAAATGCTATATGGTGCTTCGTAAAATTCCTAGCTCAAGTGGTTTCTGAATACTTGTTTAGAGCAATTGTGATCCAGAGTCGATATCCAAGAAAGCAGCAAATCTCTTTTCCCGATCATTCGATACCGAAGTTCAACATTTTTCTAAACCGATTCTATAGTTGGGCCATCAACCTCAGGTTCCCTAAAGCCAGATTAATCTGACTATATATGAACAAGTGAAATCAAGGGGATCCTAAACAATAAGACTGGACTAAAAATACCCATACAGGCATCTAGATCTAAACGCAACAGCAAGATAAAGTCTAAAACTGTTTATTGATCAGATATGTAGTACATATTGATATTATCAAATAAAGCAGACATAGTAAAGCACACTAAAGCACTAGAAAGCAATGCACTAGAAGTGACTGGCATGTAACAAAATACAAAAGAAACGTTTTCACAAAGGACTGCATTGACAGAAGACCAAACAGGTATCCGAAAATAAAACACTTACATACACAGACGGTATATACAATAAAACGACATGTAAGCAATTCACTGATGAATGACCGTTCTCCCCCAAGAGGAGGCCTCCACCCATGATACAACCCCGACTTCCTCTACTAACCTAAACATTTGTCCAATATTATCATTTTTACCTTCAATTTTTAAAGTTTTTCCGGTTTCGATTGATGTCCCATGATTTTTTTGCGCACATCTATAAAACTAACCATTTTCAGCAAATTTTGGCAGTTTTTCTCATAGAGATTAAATGTCAAAATTTTCAAACAAGTTTTCAAAATATTTGAATATTCAAATATTCAAAATACAAAATAATCAAAATATAAACATTTGGGTAAGTCCTCCATCCATGGGCATTTAACAGATTTACGTTTAAAAGACCAAACTCCGTTCCGAGGAACACAGCGCTAGGTTCAACTCAGATCATGAGTGAGCTATTAATATGAAAATGATATTTGGCCTTTTGCAAAAAAACTTCACACTGCATTCAAAGTTTACCAAGTTTATACAATTCAGCACTGACTGACTGATATGTGTACTGACCTAACCACAGCTTTCAAAGATTGTACAAATACTGATTAAGAAAAACGCTAATTACTGCAGCGCAACCAAATGCAAACTTTACTGTTAGTGAAAGAAACTCATAAAACACGATTTCCAATGCCCTTCCGTACTTGTATACAAAATTTCGGACGATTGCAACTTACCTGTAGCTAGTTATAGGCCGTGCTGTACTTCAGCAGCACTCTACTGCAGCGCAACCAGATGCAAACTTTACTGCCAGTGAGGGAACTCATACGGCACGATTTGCAATGCTCTGCCGCACTTTTATGCTAAATTTGGGACGATTGCAACTTACCTGTAGCTAGTTATAGGCCGTGCTGTACTTCAGCAGCACTACACTGCAGCGCAATTAGGCGCAAACTTTACTGCCAAAAAAGGAGACTTGTACGGCATTATGCGGGGGAAAATTCAACGCCAGTGTGAGTCTCCCATATGAGCTAGATCGGATTTTAATAGCCTATCGTAAACAACATCCAAAAGTATCCAGGAGGCTGTATTATTGTAGCTCCCGCTCACGGTTTTTTTTGGGCAAAATTGGGGGCATTTGCCCACTCGGCCAAAAGTTTGCCCACTCAAATTTAAATTTGCCCAGAAGTTTGCCCACTGAAAAATTGGACCACAGAGGTAAAAGAAGTGAACATTTCTATTACGGTTTTATTGCTAATTTTTAAAAATCTTCAATTTTTTTTCTCGGGCGCTGCCGCCCCCCAGACCCCCCGCTGGGGTTCCTGTGTCTCTACTAAATTGTAATTTGATTAACTTTACTTAACTTCACTTATTGTCTATTTCTAAATATGTCTCCTCGAAATGTTGCAAAATTTGTATTTATAAAAAAGTGCAACTACAGAAAATCGAAACTATGACTCAAAACATCTGCAAAAATGTTTGCCTTGCATTGAAAAATTCGTTCCGCTTTGGGGGGGGGGTTACTGATGCATTCAAGAAACTTAAATCTGGGAAAGCTGCTGGCGCTGACAACTTGAACCCGGAACTTTTTATCCATGCTGCTGACGAGTTGGCTCCCCACTTCGTCAGGCTATTCCGGCGTATCTGGACTGACAGGAAGTCCCCCGAACAGTGGCAGAAGGCAATTATTGTGCCTGTCTTCAAAAAGGGTGACCGACGGCTCTGTGAGAGCTATCGTGGAATCTCGCTCCTACCAATTGCTGGAAAAGTCCTCTCTCTTGTGATCCTTAATCGAATCTGCCAGCTATTGGATGATCAAACCAGGGACCAGCAGGCCGGCTTTAGAAAAGGAAGAGGGACAATTGATCAAATATCCACACTGGCACAAATTTTGGCCAGAAGGCGGTGTCATCGGAAGGACACGTGGCTCGCTTTCCTGGACTTTAAAGCTGCATTTGACAGTGTGGATCATGACAGTCTCTGGAAACTTTTGGGCTTTGCCGGTATACCTGATGACATGATTGACATCATAAAGGATATAGCAAGGTTCACAAAAAAATCAAAAATCGAATTTTTGCTGGCAATTTCGCAAATGAAGCCCGATCGAAAAACTTTTGGTACGTATGGAACGGTAGTGACCCCCTCTACATATGGTGCAAATTTCATGCCGGTAGCCCTCGTGTAGCGTGAGTAATAAAAAATTTTTGTGATTTTTTTTTGTGAACGAATTCACAAAAAAAAATCACTCGTTCACAAAAAAATCACCACCGGATCTGATCTCAGGATATAGCTAGGAAATTTTTCTTTTCATGCATAAATAGAGCATAGTCCATAGTGTTATTACGTAAAAAATTTGGACCCCCAAGTTTTTTGTGAACAGGCTGAACTTCGAATTTTGGTTCTCGGCCATCGGGTCCAAAGTGGCTACCCAGACCAATGTGCTTGACCTTTATTATTGATACCAGGAAGCTAGGAATCCACTTATTTTGTGTTCTATTGCTCTAGTAAGCACAGAACAAACAATTTGGCGGAGTAATTTCGTATCTGGAATGGTCACGTGACTTGGCCTAGGGTCACGTGACCTGGGTCGGGGTCACGTGACTGACCAAAAATTTTATTTCAAGGTCCCAGAAGCCTAAAAACTCGCCAATATAGGTTTTTCGGTGCGTAGAATTCAAATTTGGCATTAGTTTTTAGGTAGCCTTTGCCCAGAAAGGTGATCCTGACCACCCCCTGGGTCCGGAGGGTCCGGGCCGGGTCCATCGGCCGGACCGTCTGCCAGAAGGGGATTGAGGTACCTAAAACATGCTCTATATAGGTTTTCCGGGTGGCTGAGCTCGAATTTGGCATTAGTTTTACCCTAGCGGTTGCCCCAGAGGCATTTTATAAAAAGTTGATAGTGATTTTTCTTTTGTGAACTTGTTCACAAAAAAAATCACCCACCGGTGGCGAACCCAGAGGACCTGGCAGGGAATCCAATATATGGTTGGATAGCCTAGAGTTAGGACATGTCACATGCATAATATGGGGTACCTGCGCAAAGTCCATAGTGAGTACCAGCAAAAATTTCAATTTTGGTCCGGAGTTGTCCGAGGGTCCGATTTTGGGTGGGTCGACTATTTTGGGCACCCTAGTCGGAGGAGTTGAGCCTCGGCAGCCAAACTTACATATGTTGGGGTTGGGACTTGTGGCTATTACCATGCAAAAAATTTTCCGGCTGCGGCTTGTTGTTAGCCGTCTAGGTGGGTGAATTTTTTTTGTGAATTTTCGGGGTGATTTTTTTTGTGAACCTTGCTATATGTATCGGTCGTCCTCCAGTCAGGTTAGAGTGAATGGTGAACTGTCTCCCGGCTTCAAGGTTTCCACGGGCGTCAGACAGGGCGACATTCTCTCTCCAATCCTCTTCCTCCGTGCGGTGAACTGGGTCATGCAGCATGCAATATTCAACGAAGATGGGGTGCATATTGCTGAAGGTTTGCGCGTCGCTGACTTGGAATATGCAGACGACGTCGCCCTACTGGCGGAGAGTGAGGAAGCCCTTACTCAGTTGACTCATTCTGTCAATGGTTGGGGCCGTCTAGTTGGTCTTCGCCTCAATGCTAATAAGTGTAAGATCATCCCGCCAGGTAATGAAGCCACTGGTCCTAGTCAGATCATCATAGACGGTGTTGCAGTCGAGAAGGTTAGGGCCTTCCCTTACCTTGGCAGCATCTTCACCAATGACTATGATTTATCACTGGAGATCAATGCTAGAATCAGCAAGGCTAGGGAGGTATTTAGACAGCTATATAAGTGCCTTTGGTCTCGGAGAGCGATATCGATCAGAACGAAACTTCGCGTCCTGGATTCTATGGTCATGTCGATTCTACTATACGCCAGTGAGACCTGGGCGGTGAAACAACAGGATATATCGAGATTGAGCGTATTCGAGAGGTCCTGTCTACGATCTATTCTGGGCGTTAGACTACGTGACAGAATAAGAAACTGTGACTTATACGCTCGCTGCCTTAATAGAATCCCAATCGACTCCAGAATCCGATCCTCACGACTACGGTGGCTAGGTCATACATCCCGAATGGCCCCATCTAGACTGACTCGGAAAACCCTGTTTTCCCCGGTCCCAACGGGTTGGAGGAAACCACCCGGCCGGCCGGCAATGTCATGGCGAAAGATGGTGGAGCAGGATCTGGCTGGTGTCCTTACCCCTTACAGGCATGCTAGGTTCCCCTGGGAAGACGTGATCCAGGACTTGGCAAGCAACAGGGATCAATGGAGAAGGGTCATAGAAAATGCTGGATTGGAAGCGGAGCCCTTCATATTGCAGATCCTGCGATGACGAAGGCCCAAGCACAAGTAAGTAAGTAGGGGTTGCGCCCCCCAGACCCCCTGCTGTTGTTTTAATATTGTATTGTAAAAAAGCTAAGATGCTTTAGGCTTAACTAAAGAAAACGACAGTAAATTTGATGGTATGAAAGAAAACACGTTATATGTAGGTATTAATTAAAGCAAATTTAAAATTAAGGTTAAAAATCGTTTAGCAAAATTTTGTAATTTTGCCCCCTATATGAGTGATTTTGGAATATTAGGTTTTACATCAAGCGTTTTATTCTGAGCGGCCAGCGCAGAATTTGTGACAGCAATTTTTACTGTGTCATAGGGGTCGCGGCAGCGACCCCTATAATATGAGTCAAAACGTCCCAATGACAGCCTTCAGAGGCGCTGCGCAGACTAGTGCGCAGATTTTGTGCGCAAAAGACAGTCCGTGTCGAGTTTAGTACAAGAACAAAAAGTGCTCCTTCGTCGCATGTAAAATACATATGAGTCTTCGTAGGCAGGTTGTACCTAAACAAAAACTAGCCTGTGAAATACATATGAGTTCCGTAGGGAGGTTGTAAATTAAGGAAAACAAGTTGCAACCGCTTAACATATGAGCCTGTCCTACAACGAGGCTCATATTGGCGTATGTCATAATACGAATAATTTGCAGATTTACTTTTCTATAAATACATACTGCATAAAGCTTTTCATTACAAATTATCCTTCATATATATAATGTTGATCAGTCATTATAGTGTGCATATGCTCAATACGGTATATACGCCATGAGGCGCTCTGACTCACAGCCAAGTGGGAACGCATTCTGCGTATGTATAATGTGAAAGTGTTTCGAGAATGCATTAGAGGTGTGCCATAGTGTTTCAGGAAACAGGTTGCATGCACAGTTCAGCTTGAGCAGTCGTAGTTCACTTCAGTCCTGGGCCATGACGTCTATTCATTTTTCCGTAATGTGGATGAAGCTGAGGTTCTTTAATGAGGTTTTAATGTGGAATGCACTGTGACGCCAATATGAGCCTCGTTGTAGGACAGGCTCATATGTTAAGCGGTTGCAACTTGTTTTCCTTAATTTACAACCTCCCTACGGAACTCATATGTATTTCACAGGCTAGTTTTTGTTTATTTACAACCTGCCTACGAAGACTCATATGTATTTTACATGCGACGAAGGAGCACTTTTTGTTCTTGTTTTCTATTATTTCATATATGTATGCTCATGAAGGTATATATGTATAGATATCTTTCAACGGTAGCAAGCAAGGGCTTTCATTTGGTACCAAATCTGACCACTTTTGAAAAATTTCATTTTTGACCGAAAATCGCCTAAGTCCCCACCCCACCCCAGCACAGCACTCTACAGCCACTTTGAGCATGCAGTTCTATGACAAAAGTTGCTCAGCTCGCTCAGGGCTTTCATTTGGTACCAAACTTGACCACTTTTGAAAAATTTCATTTTTGACCGAAAATCGCCTAAGTCCCCACCCCACCCCACCACAGCACTCTACAGCCAGTTTGAGCATGCGGTTCTATGACAAAAGTTGCTCAGCTCGCTTAGGGCTTTCATTTGGTACCAAATTTGACCACTTTTGAAAAATTTAATTTTTGACCGAAAATCGCCTAAGTCCCCACCCCACCCCACCACAGCACTCTACAGCCACTTTGAGCATGCAGTTCTATGATAAAAGTTGCTCAGCTCGCTTAGGGCTTTCATTTGGTACCAAATTTGACCACTTTTGAAAAATTTCATTTTTGACCCCATGACCTCCCACCGACCTGACCCTCCAGATGGCAAAGTGGAACCAGCACAGCAAGATGGGTGGGTCAGACGGCAAAACGGATGCCAGGAATGAGCTGGGCGCACCAGAAAACCCCTATAGACAATGTTTTGTCGGGCTATGTACAGTCCTATATGGTGTTCCCGGAAGTCGGTACCGACCGGACCCTCCAGACGGCAAAGTGGAACCAGCACAGCTAGATGGGTGGGTCAGACGGCAAAACGGACACCGGGAATGAGCTGGGCGCACCAGAAAACACCTATAGACAAAGTTTGGAGAGGCAAAGTAAAGCCTACTATGGACCTCCGGGAAGCGGTTACCGACATGACCCCTCAGAAGGTCAAGTGGAACCAGCCCAGCAACTTGGGTTACTCGGGCAGCAAAACTGATAGCGGGAATCGATTCTCCGTCCCAAAAAACCTTTGTATGCAAAATTTCAGCCACCCATGTAGCAAAATCAGCGAAAAAATTAAGTTCAAAGTTCGACCCAAAATTCACCAACTTTGGCCGGCCAGTACCGAAAAATTACGCACGAAGACGGAAAATCATATAGCATTTGAACGACCCCGATATGTGTACTGTTTAACCATATAGTCAGTATTGCCCCATATATAGCCCAATCTGACTTATTAAGGCGCCTTTGAAGCATACTTTTTGGCCATTTTAGCGTTTTGGCCGACTTTGGCCCCCAGCCAAAAATTTTTTCCGGCCCTGGGAGGCATAAAAACTAGCTTATTTTCTTATTTTTGATTTGTACTACAAGAATATATATGGGTTTCATAGGCAAAAAGTTTTTTATCTGTAGTTATTCAAGCTACAAAACCCCCTTATGAGACATCAAAAGCGAGAAACCGGAAAAAAAACATCACTCTCGTAAGCGATTTTTGGCATAACTTTTTAACGGAAAGTGGTACGGGGATGAAACTTCGCACACATACTAAACTCGACACGTACAATTTTTTGCGCACATAATCTGCGCAGGATCTGCGCAGGTATCTGCGCAGCTTCTGCGCAGCCTTGTTTTACACGGTCATTCGACCATTTTCACTCATATTATAGGGGTCGCTACCGCGACCCCTATGATAATTGGGAATTTTCATCCTCCTAGCACTTAGCGTTAAAAACTTACACCCGCCGGCAGTGATGCCGGCGATGTTTTTTCCGGTGTCTCCGTTTTACCCTCGTATGTCATCTTTTTGTAGCCTCTTTCATAGAAATTAGCGAAGGGCAGAGACCTATTGCGGTCATCAATAATATAGGTTACAGACTTTTGATATATGTAGTCGCCGCCGCGCCACAGTGCGCCGCAGCGCCACAAAGTCGGATCAGAACGTCGAAATGACCAAAAGCATGCCTGGGATTAGCTTCTTTCCAGCTCTTTGTGCAAATACAGGCAACACAAGTCATATATATATATGGTTGATAAGGATATATATCCGGATTATGCCGTTTGAAGTCGAATTTTTGATGTTGCGCCACGGCGCCACAGTGGCTCGAAGTTCACCACCGAAGCTAGCACAACTGCAATACAGACTACATACACCACATCCAATTATGGAATCCAATAACGCGTGAATACATGATAACTGTAATTTTAACAATGCGTGCAATACCGCACAACCTAAAAATTAACAAAATTTGGGTGGCCTAAATTTTTTGGCTGATGGCCTAAAAAATTTGAGTCGTTGAGGCCATTTGGCCCACAGTTCGGCGACCAAAAACCCTGAGACAAAAGTTTCATAGACACGTGACGTTATTTGGCACAGCAAGTTTGGGTGGGTGGCTCCATGACAAAAGTTGTTCCGTTCGCTTCGGACTTTCATTTGACACAAATCTGACCACTTTTGAAAAATTCTATTTCTGACCTAAAATCGCTCAAGTCCCCATCCCACCCACAGCACTCTACAGCCACTTTGGGTATGCAGTTCTATGACAAAAGTTGCTCAGCTCACTTAGGGCTTTCATTTGGTACCAAATTTGACCACTTTTGAAAAATTTTATTTTTGACCACGACCCCCTACCCGATTTACCCTTCAAACGGCAAAGTGGAGCCAGTCCAGCAAAATGGGTGGGTCGGACGGCAAAACGGACTCCGGGAATGAGCTGGGCGCACCAGAAAACCTCTATAGACAAAGTTTTGAGAGGCTATGCACAGTCCTATATGGTGTTCTTGTAAGTCGGTACCGACTTGACCCTCCCGACAGCAAAGTGGAACCAGCCCAGCAAAATGGGTGGGTCGGACAGCAAAACGGACACCGGAAATGAGCTGGGCGCACCAGAAAACCCCTATGGACAAAGTTTTGAGAGGCTATGCACAGTCCTATATGGTGTTCTTGGAAGTCGGTACCGACTTGACCCTCCCGACAGCAAAGTGGAACCAGCCCAGCAATATGGGTGAGTCCGACGGCAAAACCGCTTACAGGAATCAATTCGCCGTGCCAGAAAACCTTTGTATGAAAGAATTGAGCTTTCTAAGTTGAATACACAGCGAGAAATTTCGATTTTTCATATTTCGAATTTTCACCATTTTTGACCGGCCACTGTGGTCGCATGGGAAGTGATAGAGAAACGAGAATTAGCTATTTAGTTAGTTCAATATATGTAGTTTCTGAATATAAAAAGAAATCGGCTCCAGCTCTTAACGCTCGAGCTGCTCAGCGACCACAAAAATGGTCACTTTTCGCTCTGAGCCGACTTTGCGGCGCCGCTGCGGCGCTGTGGCGCACCTGCGGCGCAAAAAAGTAGCGATTCTTAAATGGCGCATAGGGTACTACCAGACCCTATACCCCTTTAGGTCCGGCCTCCGCTGCAGATTACGTGAAAGAGGCGGAAAGTCAGGACAATACGACCATTAAATAGGAGAAACCGGAAAAAATAAAAAAACATCGCCGCCATAACCGGTCCGGGGCGCAACTTTTTAACGGAAAGTGATAAAGGGCTGAAACTTCGCATATATACATACTAAACTCGATGTGCTCTACAATTTGCGCATGAAATCTGCGCAGGATCTGCGCAGGATCTTGCGCAGCCTCTGCGCAGCTTATTTTACGGTGTCTCCAGGGACTTTTGACACATATTATAGGGGTCGCTGCCGCGACCCCTATGATAAAATAGTAATTCATATTTTAGCTTAAAATGTTTTGTGTTTCCGTAATATGTTTCGTTCAAACTAACACTGATTTACCGCAGTAACGTTAGCATTTTATTTTCATAAATAATACATGTATTTATCGTCACATCATTAATGTCAAATTCTCAATTCGCCTAAGTAATTTTAGCGTTTACAATATTAGAATATGAAACTTTGGAATAGGGCAATATATATGGTATTAGTAACAGTGTAAGTATTTCATTTTGGTTTTGATGTATTTGCTGACTTTTTTAAGAAAGCTGTGCATACTTAGAAAAACGCAGTTTTAAAAAATCAAAGTTTTGAGTTTGTGGAGCAAAGATTTACTACTTCTTTAGAAATGAAAGTTTACTCCTTCTGCACAGTTGCATCTTTCTAAAGTCCTTTACTTCTAATTAGTTTAATTCTCAACTAATTCTGGCCCAAGTACAGAATATCCCCCTTAAAGTTACAGTTTGTGTCCAGTCCTGATTGTTTCGTGCCATCACAGTTTGTATCTGTTGTGATGTTTTAAGTTTCACTTTTTCAGCTTGGGTGAGTTGAGTGAGTTGGGTGTGCAAAAAGTGCAACTTCTTGCGATCTGATCCTGTAGTTGCCAAGCTGTGGACTATGGCAAGAAGTTTCACTTTTTCAGCTTGGGTGAGTTGGGTGAGTTGGGTGAGATGGATGAGCAAAAAGTGCTGCTTCTTGCGATCCGATCCTCTAGTTGGCAAGCTGTGCGCCTTTCTCAAAAAGTTTCATTTTTTCAGCATGGGTGAGTTGGGTGAGTTGTGTGAGCAAAAAGTGCAACTTTTTGCAATCCGATCCTCCAGCTGGGAAGCTGTGGATCTTTCGCACAGAGTTCATTCACAGGAATAAACAGCGAGCGTCTCCATGAGAGGAGAAAACTCAACCAGGGGGCCGCCCCCCCCAACCAGGTACTAAGTAGATGATGGTTTAAAATTTGATTTGTTAAAACTGACTTGCTTAAGGCTTTGCAGAGGCTAATTTGATTTGTTAAAACTGACTTGCCTAAGGCCTTGCAGAGGCTAGTATGCAAAAAGGATCATTCCCTAGATTGGCCTTGGAGTAGCATCTCCCCATGTCCTCAGATCGGGAGCAAGGATGCTTGCTTACGCCAGCATTAATGTAGCGTATTGGGCTGGTTGCTCTGCTTGTATGCGATCCAATCCTTCTGCTTGGTAGCTATTATAGCATGTGATCTAATCTCTATGCGCTCTAATTGCGTTTTGTTTTTTCAACACACCCAACTCACCCAACTCACCCAAGCTGAAAAAACTTAACTTTGAAAACTGGCACAAAAAAGTTACACTTTGTGCAGCTGGGTGAGGTGGAATGTATACTTGGGCCCTAATTCTTATAAAAATGCGCACTTCACAAAATTTCAGCTGGTTTAATAAAACTACAATATTTATGTGTTGCCACTGTAACCTTTTAAGGAATTTTCAGTTTTTGTTTTTCTAGCGTTCCAGTCTGATATACAAAGTGTCAACATGAGGCAGTATTATCTTTTTGCTTTCATTTGTAGAACGATAAAAATTATTTTGTCCTTAAAACTGCGTTTAAAAACCATTAAAACGGGAAAAATCAGTTTTTAGAAAACACACTTTTCCTAGAAAAAGCACTGAAAACCAGAGATTCTGTTCTTAATAACCAAGCTAACAAAATTATTTACGTAATTTTGCATTTTGGGACAAATGAAAAAATTTCGTGGCCCGGGCGGGCCGAAAATTTTGACGGGCCGGGCCGGGCCGAAGCATCTGACGGGCCGGGCCGGGCCGGGCCGAAGCAGTTGACGGGCCGGGCCGGGCGGTCCGAGAAAGATTTTTCACGGGCCGGGCCGGGCCGGGCCGCAAAAATTCGGCCCGTGCAGGCCTCTAGTAAGAATCGGACTGACCCACCGATAGCTCAGTAGTAGTACTGAACGTGTTAAGGGAAGATAGGCTTTTATTACCACTTTAAGAACAGTAATTTGGTAGAGGCTTTTATTACCACTTTAAGAACAGTAATTTGGTAGACAACAAAGGTCAAATTAAACTGACAGAAAAATTGGCCGGATCCGGAAGTATCTTTCAAAATACAACAGTTTTGGTGCTCAGGTACTACATAGGTAGCAATTTGTATGTGCGGGTACCTGCGGGCCGGTTTACGCGTGTGCGGGCCGCGGGCCGGAGTGTTGCATCATATTTTAGCCCAAAAACCACTTAAAATTATTCATTTTTTAGCGATTTTTATACATTTTTACACGAAAAACCCGCAAAAATTCGAAAATTTTTTCCAAAATGTGCCCCCCCATTTTGGGTCAGCCCCCCCCATCGATGGGCCCCCCCCCCATGAAGCCCCCCCCCCACAAATTTTTGCCTAAAAATAAGCCAGACAACTCTGCCGCGGACCTCCCCTCCCCGACTTGCCAAAGATCCGCCCACCCCGAAGCAAAGACCTATATATCTACGCCACTGAGTGTAGGTACCACTAAAAATAAACGCTTAGGAACATATTTGCATGAACAACTCAATCATACTGGTTAGGACAGCTTGTCCGCTAAAATATACATATTATATACTACATACTACATACACTATTAGAATACTGTAAATGTCGGCAAAAACTATCAACTATCTATCAACTAAGGAGTATCCTCATGCTTAACTGGATCCGATGTCACGTCTGCTTTCTCTGATTCCGATTTCAGCATTACTTTAGCCAGATTATTTCGCGAAAATATTTCCATCCGCTCGGGTAGGCTCAAAAACGCATCCACATTTCGACGAATCTCCAGAAAACATTTTTCCATTAGGATGCTCAGTTCGTAGAGGTCTGCCGCCAGTAGAAATCGACCCATATTTTCCGAAGTGACCTGAGAAATTAGGACTTTCTGACACCAGAAAACCAATTCAGGAAGCTGATATCGATGGGCCAAAATCAGCAATCGGTCTGCCACTACCTCGTCTAAGCTCTTCAAATCGGCTGTGTAGAGATATCGGAGAAATTCTCGGACAACTGCCGTTTCCTGGTCCAAAATCAGGCATTTGGTTTTGGACTCACGAAATTCCGACTCCAAATTTCGGCGCAGAACCGGACTTTGAGCCACCACGAAAGAGTGAACCAGGAAACTTCCATCGTCAGAACACTGAATTTCGAAATCGGAAAGTCGGGAACAACCACCATTTTCCACTTCCGGAAATAATTGGCTGAAAAAGTCGTTACGAATGTCCAGAAGATCAACATTGGGTTCATGATAGAGTTCAAATTCAAGGGTAAGCTCCGTATCCGTGCAATAGGGACACAGGTATACAATAAATGTTTTTCCACTAATACAGGAAATTTTGTCCCTCTTCGTGTCAAAGTCCATGTCAGGACAACCAATTTTAACGGATTCAAATTCCGTCGAAGAATTTCTGAACACTCCCTTACAACGAATGCTGCGATGTTGCGCTATCACATTTCCATTCTCTTTTACTCGATTAAATTTGTACCGTTCCTCTATGGTAATAGTCACTTGGAGACCGTCGGCAAGATCAAAGAAAGAAGTGGCAATCTTTTGATCAAGCAAGGGGATATCAATGGAAACTACTGAGGACATTATGAAGTAGCACTTCTCTAAAATACAATGAATGAAGAAATAGAATGCGCATTTATAAAAACCTTCATTGCAGTTTGGAAACGAATTCAAATTTAAGCTTGGTTGTGGTTGGGTGGCTCAATTGCAGGAGCGTTCGCGCCTAGATAGCCAAAGATTGTGGGTTCGATCCCCATCTCAGGTCCTAAGTTTTCCGGTCGGAGGTATCCAGTGCAGTGGAGTGGCGATTATTTCTTTTAATTCTATCATATATCCACATACTAAAGTCTGACCAAAAAATGTAGACAGTGAAATTGTTTTCTCTACATCTCCAAAGCAGGCGCGTAGCCAAGGGGGGATGGAGGAATTCCCCCAAAATTGTGGACCCCAGGAGGCCAGGAACTTAATTTATTCCCTGTCATGTGCAAAACGCCCATTTTCAAAAAGCTTTCGCGCCTTCCGCACGTAATAAACATACATATACATGTGCTGGGGGGGGGGTCACCCCCACCAGACCTGCACCTCACCGACCCCAGAATCCGGATTTTCCGGTTTTTTGGCAAAAAAGCGAAAAAATTCGGTTTTCAGGGGTGGAGGCCATAACCCCGACATTGACCTCTCCCAAAAATGGCTTCCCCCGAAATCGTCCCCTGCCGGGATTTTTGCTTCCCCCCAGGATTTTTTGGGAGCCTAAATTTTTGCCAAAAATGGGCAAATCTTCAAAAATTTTCCGGCATCTCCGGAGATTTTTTCGAAAAATTGCTATTTTTAACCTGAATCCTGGCGTTTTTGAGAAGTTTTTGCTTTTCTACGTGCAAAATACGCCAACAAAAGACCAATTTTTGGCTCGTTTTTGCAAAAAATTTTTTCCCACCCAAGAATTTCTCTCCCCGAGTGTCCAGCTGGTGTCAACTTTTGCGAGATTTTACTAGAGAATAATAACTAAAATTTTTAGATTCAAAGATTTTCGTGCTTGTTGAACATGTTTCGTACTCATTAACACTGGTTTTCAGGATTTATTTTCAGCATTTTCATGTCAGAAATATTGTCATAAAACCTACTGCGTATTTTATTCAACCTAAATAGTCAATTAAATACGTAGTTGAATAGTGGTCGTATATATTTCAGATTTTACTCTGTTATCTGTTATCTGTTAAATATTATCTCCTGAAATAAGTTGTATTCTTCGCTCATTTCTTTTTCACCAAACAGTTTTCAAACAGATATTGGAATTTCAGGTGTTGTTGTCCTACCAAATCATGGGGTACAAAAAATTTAAAAAACAGGCACTTTAAACTAGTGTTGTGCACCGGCCCTGTCTAGACCGGCTGGCCGGCGGCCGGCCGACCCAAGACCACAGTGGGCCGGCCGGCCGGCTGGCCGGCGGCCGAGAACAGGCCGGCCGGTGACAGGCCGGCCGGTCAGACACAGGCCGGCCGGCCGGCCGGTGACAAGCCGGCCGGTCAAATGTGAGGCGGCCGACCGACCGACCAGTGACCGTTTCTGCAGCTTATCGCCTTAAACTTGCTAAAATCTGCGTTGAAAACTATCACAAATCTAATTTTAATTTGTATTTTGGATAGCCTGCGAAAAGTGGCAGCGACCGGCCGGCCGGTACAGGCCGGCCCGCATGCGTCGCGAGCTGGGCCGGCCGGCCCACGAAAAATTGGGCCGGTGAACAACACTACTTTAAACTGCTACTGCAAACTTTGGCGTGAAAATTAATGTCAAATCTCTCAATTTATCAATGTAATTTTTGCGGTCACGCAACACTAAAACATCAAACTGAACTTTGATATATAATAAATTTTGAATTTTTTGCAATTTTGCAATCTTAAAAATAATCTTTTCACCTTGAAATGTGCTTATGCATAAGTTAGCCAAAAAGTTGGAAAATACCAGTTTGCCAATCCTTCCAAAAACCCCAGCTTCATGCGTAGCTGAAGCAGCTATCGTAATTCGTAATATCGTCTGTAACGCAGCCAGTAAATTTACTATTCCATCTCCGGAATCTGCAAACCAGAAATTACACTAAAAGTTCAAGAGCTTAAATTCGAACAACTAGGAAGAGAAAAGCTATTTATTTGTAAAAAAGGATATCAACAGGAACATATATACAGTAATTTCCATACAAAGCAAAACAGCAATGATCCGCATGATATGTTGAAATGACAAAGTAACAAAGTAAATGTGACATGTGAGATGTGAAATGTGAGTAATAACACAAAAATCGAATAAAACCTGACTTCCTGATCTGTGGTAGCATGTAGCTCTTATAGCCAATAACTAAATATGTACGCAGCCAAAAATTAGGGATAATTTCTACTGAACCGATATGGTTGGATTAAAATTCGCCAATGTCCATCTGTCGAACCGAGTAAAGGACAAAAGGTTTTTGGCCGAAGAGAGTCGGCTGACTTTGAGATGGTAATGCTCTCAAAACACTCATCATTCTGGTATGATTAAGGTAAGTTAAAACAAAATTCGACATTTCGTAATAAAATTCGGTTGCCATGCAGTAGTCGAATTAAACTGGCTTTTCGCGGGCGGGTCGGACCGTGTCGAATTTCATGGAAGGAGGGCTGAAACGGTCGAAACGAATCAACAGCGGCTTCAGTTGGGTCACGGCAATTTTTGTGCTACGCAGGTCGGCCTGCACGAAAACAATTCGGCCCGCTTACAGTGCTAAAGAAAACCCCACTTTTGTGACCTATGCCAAAATGTCACCTAAGCTATCTTTTTATAGATAAGGCCCGTTATTGTTGCAATTTCGTTATGTTTATTTGCAGTGCATAGTTCTTGCAAAGACGATTATTTTGACATAAAATAGTGCGGTGATTATGCTAATTATAGCTGCTATATATAACACTTGACGTTAGTATAGGAAATTTTCAAATTATAGACAAAACCTATCATGTTGTATATCAGTCGAAAGCTCTTGACGAGACGGATTCAATGGTACAAGAATGAAGTCGATCGACTAGAGCAACGAAACGTGATGGCTCCATACGGCAGCGAAAGTTGCTTTTTTCAACAAAACTTTCACTCAGTTTAAGTATTTGGATTAATTCCTGCACCACTAAAGCCGCCTCGTCAAGAGTTCTCGACTGATATAAAACATGATAGGTTTTGTTTAAAATTTGAAAATTTCATCTGTTAATTTCAAGTGTTAATTAGCAGCTACAATTAGCACAATTATGTACCATATTATTTTCTATTAAAACAATCGTCTTTGCAAGACCTATCCATTACAAATAAAAATAACGAAACTGAAAAAATAGCGGGCCTGTTTTGTAAAAAGATAGCTCAGGTGACATTTTAGCATTTGTAGGTGACAATGCTGGGTTTATTTTAGCAAAACTAAGTGGGGGGGGTAGAAAAGTGGGAGGGAAATAAATGGGCCAAAAATGCTAAAAATGCTGTATAAATAGCCTGTTTTTCACATGCACTGCTATAACTATGCTTAAAGGTGCTGAGAAATCAAGTTTTAGCACCAAAAAAGGCGATTTTTGACCAAAAATTTTGAACAGAAATCCTAAAAATTTGGCAATTTCTGGGCACCTTATGGTGAGTGGGGGAAGCCCAAAAAAGTGGGGGTGGGGCCGAGTGGGGGGGGACCCAAAAAGTGGGGGGCGCCCCCCCCCCAGTAAAATAAACCCAGACAATGTCTAGTATACGGCACCTGTAACTACGTAACTACAGTAGAAGTAGGCCCGCACCCAGGATTTTGAAAAGGGAGTGTCTAAGGCAAAATGCAACCCGGGGGTCTGGGGGGGGGGGGGGGGGGTGGCGGGGCCCCCCCCCTTAAGTTGAAGAATTCTTGCATTTTTGCCCAAAAATAGTGCACTGAATGTTTCTTTCTTGCGAAAACTAAATTATTGCGCTGACAGGCGCGAAAGGCGCGAAAATTATTAAAAATAGCTGTCTTTGCCACAAAACTAGCAGAACGTTTCCATTTTGTCACCCCAAAAGGGGGGTCTAGACCCCTTGAACCCCCTGGGTGCGGCCGGCCCTGAGTAGAAGTTCAGTACAGCTTCCAGAAAGGACAACTCCAAATCTGTATACAAGACCAAAGAACACAGAACCATAATTCTAAGACACAACATAATCATTACCGAAACTATGTAGGCTACAGCAATATTTAAAATGCCCACCACTCGTTGTATATATTTCTTGTGTTTTCCAAAGTTTGCTCTTTTCATAATCCAACCAGCACAGAAACAAGAATCGTGAACACAAAAATATAGAATACAAAAATACAGTCTTGAGAAAACAGACAACGCTAAGCATTAAGACCAATCGCAATAAGACCGTATAACAAATTTTTCACAGAACAAAGAAACATTGCTAAAACTTATAATGTAGCATACTACCCAAAGTGTTCGCAAACAAATATACAGGTTCGAAAATAGCACAGTATTATAAAATTAATTTTTATTTCATTATTTTTATCATTTATAGCGACATTATTTTCACAGATCTTAGAGGAGGGAGGCATGAGGGAGGACTTGTGAGCTTTTCGCTGGCTGTGTGTGCACTCAGCCCATCACAAAAGAGGCACGACTTATACTTATTCCTACATTATTATTCCTACAAATCCTACAGGCGGAACCGTGGCCCACAAAATCCCTGCGCAAGGAAACAACGCAACTTTGCAGCATCGACAAATGTTCAATGTTCAGGAAATGAAATGTTCCGGATTCGACAGAAATGCTTGATTCACAACCGTCGATTTTGGTGGTTACCTGAATTTCAACAAACTTTTTAGCGTAGGGCAGTGCATACATTAAGGCTTAGGCTGTAGCTTAAAACTGCAAAACATAAGTAACTACAGTTATATATATATATATATATACATATATATAACTTGAAATATACTTGAAGTTACATACAGAAGACGACATAAAAAATTACATCCAAAAAATCTGAGATTCGCACCGAACAAAGTTACCGGAAAAGACGGCAGTTTGACTCCTACACGTTACAAAGGTTTTGAAGAACTCAGGACATTGCCCGACGATTCAGGATTTCGTACAGGAGTTGGGTCCCACAAGGGAAGAATTTTCGTAATGGGAGGTGAAAAAGTTTGTGTTTGCAATGAAGTTGGTCTTTGAAGTTTTAATTCAAAGACATTCTGACTGAAGTACAGCAAAATTTTCTGAAAATATTACATATATACACATTTTTAGGCAAAAATGAAAATTTTCTACGAACGTTCGGACACATTTCAGGCGATTTTACAGACACAATATGTAAATAAGATATTCACGAGAATGATTCTCGTTGACTTTTCAAGTTCGAATTGCAAGGGGTGGGCCCAACGCCCCCTACCTGGATCCGCCCCTTATTCAGGGGGAAGTTGCTCCGACTAGGCTGGGCTTATTCTAGGTGGGGGGAGTTGGGAACCTTCATAATCGGACTCCTCCCCCGCCAAAATTCGTGCCCCCAAAAGAAGAGGGTATATATACCCTTTTTGGTACCAAATTTTGCCTAGAAAAACGCGCTCAGTTTCTGTTTCCAGAGGCGAAAAATGTAAAGTTCCCATTTTGGGTAATTGTAAATAGGATTTGGAAATTTTGAATGTGTACGATATTTCATATATATCTGAATTTTTATTCCTGGACGAAATCATCTCAAATTTCAACGGATTGCATAGGGTCCTAGGGAGTATATATATCAATGGACATAATTTGAGCAAAATCGGTGAGGGTCGAATTTTTTGACCCAAGTAGCCCCTCTTAAATCTGCTTATTTGCCTTATATCCAACTTTTACAGTGCATGCTCGTACTGCTACAGTGCTTTTTTTACAAAACTTTCCGACTCCACCCTAGAAACTTCGTTGCCCTCGGACGTTTGGAAATGACCCCGCCCTAAGCAGCCCCCCCCCCCCCGAAGAACAAATCCCTAGAATAAGCCAAGCTAGGCAGTTATGCAACAACGATATATACGTAAATATATACGAATGAAATATGTAGATACGCAATAATTTACACAACAGGAAACACACACACACAAAGTCTCGTCCATACAAAATCCACAAAAACCCCGGACCTAGTCCTTGTCATCATCATTCTCGTTCTCCTTTTTAGGATCTTGTACCGACATAGCAATCATAACAAGTTTGAGCAAATTCACCTTCCCAACAATTTCCTCCCGTTCCGGTAGGGCCAGAAACGAGTCCACATTTTCACGAACCTCTTCCAGACATCTGCCCATCAAACATCTCAAACCGAAGAGATCCGCCATCAACAGAAGTCGACCCATATTCACCGGAGTGAGCTGAGAAATTAGGACTTTTTGACACCAAAACACCAATTCCTGAAGCTCATATTGATGGGCCAAAATCAGCAATCCTTCCGCCTGACTTTCATCCAAATCGCCCAGCTCACCAGTATAGAGATATCGCAGAAATTCTCGACAAACACGCCTGCCACAGCTCAGCTTCAACACTTTCGACTGTGACTCAGAAAATTCCGACTCCAGATTCCGTTTCAGGACCGGACTTTGAGCCAACACCACGGAATTGACCCAGAAACTGGCACCGTCGGAGCACTGAATTTGAAAATCGGACAACTTGGACTGATCACCATTTACCACCTCCTTGGACAGCATGTGCTGAAGACTAGCACGAAGATCGGATAGATCAATCTCTGGGGCATGATACAGTTTAAAGTCCAATTTCATCGTCAAAT
This sequence comes from Trissonchulus latispiculum, assembly GCA_030248195.1. Lineage (NCBI taxonomy): Eukaryota > Metazoa > Nematoda > Enoplea > Enoplida > Ironidae > Trissonchulus > Trissonchulus latispiculum. The sequence goes on from JASAND010018765.1 coordinate 50,922, forward strand.
CCGAACATTTCGAGCACAGATCTTCGATCTCAAAACTGTCCCCGTTCTTACAAGAAATCCGTCCCCCATTAGTCCCGCCAGTGACAACAAACTTTCCCTGAGACCAATGAATTTTGACAGCCACAAATTCCCCGGAAATGTTTGTGAATAGGCCACTGCAGCGGGCTTTACGACAGATTCCGGACATATTCTCTTCCTCATCATATTTCACTTCAGAAAATCTATACATTTCCTCCATCCTTAGATCCACTCTCAATCCTTGGGCGAGCTCGTAACTGGACTTGGCAGGGCCATCCTCTTCGACTGGCAACGGAACGTCAATTGATACAATCGATGACATACGTAATTCTTCAGACAGATGAAAATTGAAGCACAATCGAATAGAGAGACTTGATGACTGCAAAAAGAAAAACAGAAAGTAGAAAGGATATAGAAACACAGACGAACAGAAAAGTTTCTTAGAAAAACTAACACAGCAAGGGAGGTGTGAAGGTAGTTTCGTCAAAACAAAGCGTTTGTTTTACACTGTTTTACAACAATAGAAAACTGTAAATTTTATAAACAATTTTCTCTTCTTCCTGTTCCTGGACTAGCGTGGGGGGACCCGATGTGATTAGGAGGAATTAACGGTAAGTGATACCGGACTGAAACCAAACTAAACTCGATCTGCTTCGCTTCGCCGGACATTTATAGTCGATTTTTGCCTATTTAAGAACTAAATCCGCTTATTTTTGGCAATTGCTATAAAAATAGCGCAATTTTTAGCATGTTTTTAGAAAAATTTTCGTCCCCCCCCCGAAAATGACTCGGCCCCCGAGGGGGCCCCCAAGAAAAAATCCCTAGAATATATAAGCCCAGTGCCCCTCCCCACTCGGCCCCACCCCCACTTTTTTAAGCTTCCGCCCCCCCCCCCCCACTCACCCTAAGATGCCCAAAAATCGCCTTTTTTGGTGCTAAAACTTGATTCTGGAGCACTTTTAAGCATAGTTATAGCAGTGTATGTGGAAAACAGGCTATTTATACAGCATTTATGGCCCATTTTATTCGCCCCACTTTTCGACCTCCCTCCCCCACTAGTGGGAGGGGGCGTCCCCCCACACATATAGTCAAGCGGGAAAAAAACCCATCCCCAGTGTGGGCTTACCGGTATGAGCTATCTAGGATTTTAATAGCCTATCTTGAAGAGCATCCAAAATAACCCTGGAGGGTGTATTATGGTTGCTCCCACTGCTTCCCTGCAAATTTTTTGGGACTTTGAAATTTTTGGAAATTTTGGTCCGACCAAGTGCCGAAATTTGGCAAACTTTGCCGGGCCACCCTGAACTACTGGAAAGACTTAGACCAAAGCGGATTATATGTATATACCTGTAGGGCATCTGTTGCGCTTCATGATGATATATGTCACACTGCTCTGACCCCTCCGGTGCGACCTGGGGGTGACCTGGAGTTGGCGGGAAAAAACCCACGGCGGGAAAAAACCCACTTTTCAAAATTAAGTTTTTTTCTAACCATTGACCGGAAAGGTCAAACCAATACATACATTTGTTTAATAGAGCCTATAGATTAAATTGGTATAGGTTTTACCTGGGTTTTTTTTCAAATTTGGGGGGGATCCCGAGCAAATCACGTGGTGTTAGTAAACAAATAAATTTTTATTACATCCACGTGACTCACCCCGTGGCTGCCCAGCCCATTACGCCGCGTCCACATACAACAATGTACTACATCTGACATGACAATGCTGGTGCATGCAAGCGGCAAGATCATGTCAGGGTTAGTAGACAAACAGTTACGGTGACGCCAGAGTTTGGTAGGCCACGGGAATGTACATTACGTATCTAACATAGTTAGTAAAAAAATAGTTAGTATATATTTCTCGAGAAACCAATGCAGGATTTACCGTGGCATGCAAAGGACTAAGGTCCTTGTAGTGCACGCCCCCGAATAAATTTCTGAAGCTGAGGTTCAATGTCAGATAAGCGTTGCTTAAAAATTACCAAAGAGGAAATAGTAACAATATCTTCAAGAAGATCATTCCAAACATTGCAAATTCTATAGAAATACGAATGACCAGTCCGAGACTTTTTATATCTTTTTGGAATTATATACAGCCAGAGAGTTTTGCCTCCTCGTCCCTGCGTCTGGAGAATACGTAAAGCAACTATCAAATGAACAATCAAATGCATTGTACACAATATATATTATGCATTAGATACAGATCATTTAGAATACGCCGCATTTCTAGCGACTGCAAAGCACATCTGACCAACCTCTCCCTATAACTTAACCCACCAAGTCCATGCAGACGTCTAGTAAATGAACGCTGCACGTTTTCGATGGCATCAATATCTTTTAGCAAGTGAGGAGACCAAATCGGTGTTCAATACTCTAACATTGGCCTGACATACGTTTTAAAAAGCTTAACCATTAGCTGAATATTCCTACTATTAAAACTTCGAAAGATAATAGCTACCAGTTGATTTGCTTTTGCTTTAATTTGACTAATATGCTTTGAAAAATTTAAATCCTTCCTGGCACATATTTATACCAAGATCACGTACTGCGTCTGCTTCATTAATACTTTGACCATCTAGAACATAGTCATAATTTAGATTTTGATATCCAATATGCATAACAAAGCATTTTGATACAGTTACATTCATTTGCCATTGGCGTGTCCACGCCTCTAAAGAATTTAAGTCTAATTGTAACAGATTTGCATCTTCAACCGAATTTACAATTCTGGAGATTTTTGCAGCATCTGCAAACAAACGAGTTTCAGCTAGAATAATTTCCGGCAGATCATTGATATAAATGAGAAACAAAAAAGGCCCAAGAACAGATCCCTGTGGTACACCACTGCTAACCGCAGCCCAATTAGACTTAGTTGTACCCAATTTTACTCTTTGAAATCTGTTCGTCAAAAAAGCCTTTATATATCCAAGCTAGCACTTTCCCACGTATTCCAAAAGCTTCTAATTTCTTCAACAACTTCGTATGCGAAACAGTATCAAAAGCACGCATCAAATCAATATAAATTACATCGATACAATCACCATTATCCCAAGATTCGAACCAACTTTGTATGCAGTTAAGCAACTGCGTTAAAGTAGACTTTCTCTTTACAAAGCCATGTTGGCACTTGCTGATTAAGTTTGAGCGATTCACATGATTGACCAGAAGGGGCTTTAAAACTCTTTCTTGTATTCGACAACAAACAGCTGTTAAACTGACCGGACGATAATTTTTTGATTCTTTTGAATCACCCTTTTTAAAAATGGGGCAAACGTCTGCCTTCAACCAATCCGAGGGCAGTTGACCAGTTTCCATGGATACCTTAAAGATTTTGCAAAGCGGTGAAGCTAAAGAAAAGGCTAGTTTTTTTAAAAAGAATGCTTGGAAATCCATCAGGACCTGCAGATAATTTCGGCTCTAGGTTTTTCATTACGTTATAAACATCAAGCTCATCAAAGAAACAATCTGCTATTACACTGTCATCGGATACTAAATCCGGCAATACAGGCATTATGCCATTATCATTAGTAAATACAGACACAAACACTTCATTAAGCAAATCACACTTCTCGATATCATCAGTAACAACATCACCTAAATTATTAACTAAGGTACCAATACTGGAATTATTTGGATTAATACGTACTGTTATGGGTGGTCCAGGGGGTCTAAATCGGACACGGTGCCATTTCAAGCCAAAATTTCAATTTTGACCAAAAATACTTATTTTTGCCTTAAAATGGGTCTAGTTTGGCTCTAAATACAAGAAAAACACGTTTCCTACACGATAGGATGCTTAAACTGCCGAAAATAAACAATTTTAAAAAAATTCGAAAATTTGCCTATGTTTATATATGTGTTAAAGATACAACATTTTCAAATGACCATGACCTCAATTTTAATACAAAAACTAATATATTTTGACACAGTTGTACTAAAAACAACCCGCTCTTTCATTTGGAATGGTTAGAAATGCTCCTGGCAGCTTGCCAAAAATTTTTTGGGGTGGGTTTTTTCCCGCATATGGGTTTTTTCCCGCATTGGGTTTTTTCCCGCCAGTACAACGTGCGAGGTTGGAAATTCAGGTGTATAAAAAATGATAATGTGATGGGTACTAGTGGGAAAAATGCCCTAAACGGGCATGCAATGGCTAGAATAGGGAAAGAAGGAAGGGCGGAAAAATGCCAATATATACGTATATATACTTAACAGTCGGCGCAGAAAATGGTAAGAAACTAGATTCAGCGCCGAATAGGGAAAGCAGTCGGCGCTGAAAATGATAGAAACTAGATTCAGCGCCGAATAGGGAATGCAGTCGGCGATGAAAAGGATAGAAACTAGACTGAGCGCCGAATAGGGAATGCAGTCGGCGATGAAAAGGATAGAAACTAGATTTAGCGCCAAATAGGGAATGCAGTCCGGTAGCGTGGAACAGGCAATTCCTCCGTCCATCCTATTCGCGTGAACTGCTCTGGAATGCTGCGGAACGTGCTTCCTGAGATTTTCCCATTACTCTATTGCGCGCAGGAAAAGAAAACCTACTTAGCAGAAACGAGTGTCATAAATACAAAGTCTGAATGAATTGCTGATAATCTTGATACCTTGTTGCTATGTCTAAAAATTCTTTGATAAGTCTTCACATGTCGGTTACTAGCAATGCCGGGCAAATCTGCTATAGTTAACTTGTTTCAGTCGTCGAATCCTTTTTCGCAGTTTTCGGGATAAACAGAACATTATAAACGCGAGTATATATATATATATATATATATATATATATATATATGTGTGTGTTATATACTGCTGGAAACGAAATATAAGGAATAATTGTATATACAAATTATTACGCTCTGAAGTGTATTCAAAAACAGATTGATGAGATTTGTGCACAGTGTTCCTAAAACGTTTTGGATAAGGCGATATTATTTCATCAACCAATTTAAACAATAACTGAACTTAAATTTAACCGAATTTTTTCGTCGCAAATAAAGCTACAGGTGTTGACTACAGAACATGAAAGTTATATATGTTCAGTGCAGTTATGCAGTTAGTTATGCAGCCGATTTGCTACTCAAAGTCTGCATAGATGCAAAAGTTCTTTCGGATCTAGCTGTCGCAGTTCACGCGAATAGGAGTTCAGCGCAGTCATGCATTTAGTTATGGAGCCGATTTGCTACTCAAAGTCTGAATAGATGCAAAATTTCTTTCGGATCTAGCTGTCGCAGTTCACGCGAATAGGATGGACGGAGGAATTGCCTGTTCCACGCTACCGGACTGCATTCCCTATTTGGCGCTAAATCTAGTTTCTATCCTTTTCATCGCCGACTGCATTCCCTATTCGGCGCTCAGTCTAGTTTCTATCCTTTTCATCGCCGACTGCATTCCCTATTCGGCGCTGAATCTAGTTTCTATCATTTTCAGCGCCGACTGCTTTCCCTATTCGGCGCTGAATCTAGTTTCTTACCATTTTCTGCGCCGACTGTTAAGTATATATACGTATATATTGGCATTTTTCCGCCCTTCCTTCTTTCCCTATTCTAGCCATTGCATGCCCGTTTAGGGCATTTTTCCCACTAGTTTCTTGCATTTTTCCGCTTTAGCGGTTTTAAGAGGGCTTAATATATAAAATGAATAAACTGCCATAAAAACGATTTGAAAAAATCAGACAGGACGTACATATATACGTACGTATATATCTATTGTAAGCACGTTTAGGGCATTTTTATCATTTGTACGGAGCACTATCTCTATATTGATGTGTGTGTGTGTGTAAGGGTTTATCTGAAAAGAGAACATAGGGGTCTTCGCGGTGCGTGGGGTACGGAAAATTTCTAAAAACGCAATTGTTTCTGCATTAGAAAACGTTCACAGGGAGATTATCGGAAAAGAGGATGACGGGGGGCCGAACTCCCACCGGGGGGGGGTCGTCGCGCTGCGTAGGGTTAGCAAAATTTGAATAAACGCAATTGTTTCTGCATCAAAAAACGTTTATTAAAGAAAACAGGAAGACGGGGGGCCGAACTGGCAGGGGGGTCGTCGCGCTGCGTGGGGTGCGGGAAATTTGAAAAACGCAATTGTTTCTGCATCAGAAAACGTTCACATAGGGATTATCGGAAAACAGGATGACGGGGGGCCGAACTCCCAGGGGGGGGGGGGTGGTCGCGCTGCGTGGGGTACGGAAAATTAGAAAAAACGCAATTGTTTCTGCATCAGAAAACGTTACGTTTAGTAAAGGTATTCCGGAAAACAGGAGGACGGGGGGGCCGAACTCCCACCGGGGGGGGGGGTCGTCGCGTAACGTGGAGTTCGGAAAATTTGAAAAAACGCAATTGTTTCTGCATCAGAAAACGTTTACAGAGGGGCTATCGGAAAAGAGGATGACGGGGGGCCGAACTCCCTCCGGGGGGGGGGGGTCGTGACGTCGCGCTGCGTGGGGGAGGGGAAATTTAGAAAAACGGAATTGTTTCTGCACCAGAAAACGTTCACAGAGGGGCTATCGGAAAACAGCATGACGGGGGGCCGAACTCCCACCGAGGGGGGGTCGTCGCGCTGCATGGGGTTCGGATAATTTGAAGAAACGCTATTGCTTCTGCATCAGAAAAAGTTCCCAGAGGGATTATCGGAAAACAGGATGACGGGGGGCCGAACTCCCACCGAGGGGGGGTCGTCGCGCTGCATGGGGTTCGGATAATTTGAAAAACGCAATTGTTTCTGCATCAGAAAACGTTCACAGGCATAGGGTCGAAAATTTTGGGGTGGTTTTTCAATAATTGTATGCACGCTAAATATGCTGTAACTTTACTGGTAATATAAGTTTTTAGTTAGTATTATATATATATATATATACTAGCTTATGCTGTTGTAACCGAAAGCGGCACGCAAAACCCAAAGCGGGGTCGGGGCGGGCCCATTTATTTTATTTTTCATTTGGAACAGGTATTCTACTATCCATTATCCGTCGTTGAGGCGATCTGTTTGGTATATGCGTTATAACAGACTAGAAAGCAGGTAAACCAAGGTAGTAGCAACTAGCGAGGTCTATTATAATAGGTACACAAGTCCCAAACGGGGGTCTGGGGGCGGAGCCCCCAGAAGTTGAGAAAATTTTTAAGTTCGCCATTAAACGCTTTGAAACATTTATTCTTTACAATGATTTATCAATTGTCTAACAACATTTCGCACCTTTATATATTTGCTATTTTCTACGTTTACTGTCTTGTCCGAAAACTCAAACTTTAGGATGCTCCCATTAAGACTGCGTATCCTGATCATATCAACCAATTATGCCGAAGCTGAGATGTTGGGAATAACGCAGATATTTAACAGCAAAACTGCAAAGCAACTAGTTATATATACAAACATTCGTTAGCATGCTTAATGAAAAATAATAATTTTGATAATGTAAATAGCAAAAATTCGCGCGAAGGGCAAAAATTTTTTAGGGGGGGAAAGTTAGTTGATTTGAATATATAAGGGTCCCATTAACCGCCCGCGCTCCGCGCGGGCGTAAAATTTTTCGTTTGCCAAAATTTTCAGGGGGGCAAAGCAATTATTTCGGGGAGGGCGGCCGCCCGCCCCGCCCGCCCCGTATCTACGCTAGTGTTCACAGGGACTATCGAAAAACAGGAAGACGGGGGACCGACCTCCCAGGGGGGGGGCCGCGCTGCGTGGGGTACGGAAAATTGGAGAAAACGCAATCGTTTCTGGACCAGAAAACGTTACGTTTAGTAAAGGTTTTCCGGAAAACAGCATGACGGGGGGCCGAACTCCCACCGAGTGGGGGGGTCGTCGCGCTGCATGGGGTTCGGATAATTTGAAAAACGCAATTGTTTCTGCATCAGAAAACGTTCACAGGGACTATCGGAAAACAGGAAGACGGGGGACCGAACTCCCAGGGGGGGGGGCCCGCGCTGCGTGGGGTACGGAAAATTGGAGAAAACGCAATCGTTTCTGGACCAGAAAACGTTACGTTTAGTAAAGGTTTTCCGGAAAACAGGAGGACGGGGGGCCAACTCCCACCGTGGGGGGGGGTCGTCGCGCTGCGTGGGGTACGGAAAATTTGGGGAAACGCTATTGCTTCTTCATCAGAAAACGTTTACAAAATGTTTTCCAGAAAACAGGATGACGCGGGGCCGAACTCCCACCAGGGGGTGGGGGGTCGTCGCCCTGCGTGGGGTACGGAAAATTTGGAAAAACGCAATTGTTTCTGCATCAAAAAACGTTTAGTAAAGAAAACAGGAAGACGGGGGGCCGAACTGGCAGGGGGGTCGTCGCGCTGCGTGGGGTGCGGGAAATTTGAAAAACGCAATTGTTTCTACATCAGAAAACGTTCACATAGGGATTATCGGAAAACAGGATGACGGGGGGCCGAACTCCCAGGGGGGGGGGGGTGGTCGCGCTGCGTGGGGTACGGAAAATTAGAAAAAACGCAATTGTTTCTGCATCAGAAAACGTTACGTTTAGTAAAGGTTTTCCGGAAAACAGGAGGACGGGGGGCCGAACTCCCACCGGGGGGGGGGGGGTCGTCGCGGTGCGTGGGGTTCGGAAAATTTGAAAAAACGCAATTGTTTCTGCATCAGAAAACGTTTACAGAGGGGCTATCGGAAAAGAGGATGACGGGGGGCCGAACTCCCTCGGGGGGGGGGGGGGGGGGGCGGGGCCGTCGCGCTGCGTGGGGGAGGGGAAATTTAGAAAAACGGAATTGTTTCTGCATCAGAAAACGTTCACAGAGGGGCTATCGGAAAACAGCATGACGGGGGGCCGAACTCCCACCAAGGAGGGGGGTCGTCGCGCTGCATGGGGTGCGGGAAGTTTGAAAAACGCAATTGTTTCTGCATCAGAAAACGTTTACAGAGGGGCTATCGGAAAAGAGGATGACGGGGGGCCGAACTCCCACCGGGGGGGGGGGTCGTCGCGCTGTGTGGGATACGGAAAATTTCACATAGGGGTTATCGGAATACAGGATGACGGGGGGCCGAACTCCCAGGGGGGGGGGGGGTGGTCGCGCTGCGTGGGGTACGGAAAATTAGAAAAAACGCAATTGTTTCTGCATCAGAAAACGTTACGTTTAGTAAAGGTTTTCCGGAAAACAGGAGGACGGGGGGGCCGAACTCCCACCGGGGGGGGGGGGTCGTAGCGGTGCGTGGGGTTCGGAAAATTTGAAAAAACGCAATTGTTTCTGCATCAGAAAACGTTTACAGAGGGGCTATCGGAAAAGAGGATGACGGGGGGCCGAACTCCCTCGGGGGGGGGGTCGTCGCGCTGCGTGGGGGAGGGGAAATTTAGAAAAACGGAATTGTTTCTGCATCAGAAAACGTTCACAGAGGGGCTATCGGAAGACAGCATGACGGGGGGCCGAACTCCCACCGAGGGGGGGGGGTCGTCGCGCTGCATGGGGTTCGGATAATTTGAAAAACGCAATTGTTTCTGCATCAGAAAACGTTTACAGAGGGATTATCGGAAAACAGGATGACGGGGGGCCGAACTCCCATGGGGGGGTCGTAGCGCTGCGTGGGGTGCGGGAAGTTTGGAAAAACGCTATTGCTTCTTCATCAGAAAACGTTTACAAAATGTTTTCCAGAAAACAGGATGACGCGGGGCCGAACTCCCACTAGGGGGGGGGTCGTCGCGCTGCGTGGGGTACGGAAAATTTGGAAAAACGCTATTGCTTCTTCATCAGAAAACGTTTACAAAAGGTTTTCCGGAAAACAGGATGACGGGGGGAGCGAACTCCCACCGGGGGGGGGGGTCGTCGCGCTGCGTGGTGTACGCAAAACTTGAAACACGCTATTGTTTATGCATCAGAAAATGGGTATGAAAGGTTTTCCGGAAAGCAGGAAAAAGGGGGCCTAACTCCCACCGAGGGGTCGTTGCGGTGCGTGGGGTACGGCAAATTTGAAAATATGCAATAGATTCTGCATCAGAAAACGTTTACAGAGGGGTTATCGGAAAAGAGGATGACGGGGGGCCGAACTCCCCCGGGTGGGGGTCGTCGCGGTGCGTGGGGTACGGAAAATTTGAAAAACGCAATTGTTTCATCATCAGAAAACGTTTACAGAGGGGTTGTCGGAAAGGAGGGCATGTTCGCCTTGCCATGGGCTTTCATTTGTAAACAAACTTGGAAATATTTTAAGAATCGATGTTTGACCAGTCTGGACCCTGGTCACGCCCCACAGCTCGCTGGGGACACTTTAGAGTGGTCCTCCAATGACAAAAAATGTTCGCCTCGCCACGGGCTTTCATTTGATACCAAACTTGGCCACTTTTGGAAAAATCGGTTTTTGGCCATTTTTGACCAGTCCAGACCCTGGTCAGGGCGCCACAGGCCGCTGGGGCCACTTAGGAGGGGTCCTCCAATGACAAAAAATGTTCGCCTCACCAAGGGCTTTCATTTGATACCAGACTTGGAAATTTTTTAAAAAATCGATTTTTGACCAGTCCAGACCCTGGTCAGGGCGCCACAGGCCGCTGGGGCCACTTTGGACGGGTCCTCCAATGACAAAAAATGTTCCCTTCACCAAGGGCTTTCATTTGATACCAAACTTGGAAATTTTTTAAAAAATCGATTTTTGACCAGTCCAGACCCTGGTCAGGGCGCCACAGGCCGCTGGGGACACTTTAGAGTGGTCCTCCAATGACAAAAAATGTTCGCCTCGCCACGGGCTTTCATTTGATACCAAACTTGGCCACTTTTGGAAAAATCGGTTTTTGGCCATTTTTGACCAGTCCAGACCCTGGCCAGGGCGCCACAGGCCGCTGGGACCACTTTGGACGGGTCCTCCAATGAGAAAAAATGTTCCCTTCACCAAGGGCTTTCATTTGATACCAAACTTGGAAATTTTTTAAAAAATCGATTTTTGACCAGTCCAGACCCTGGTCAGGGCGCCACAGGCCGCTGGGGCCACTTAGGAGGGGTCCTCCAATGACAAAAAATGTTCGCCTCACCAAGGGCTTTCATTTGATACCAGACTTGGAAAATTTTCAAAAAATCGATTTTGGACCGGTCCAGACCCTAGTCAGGGCGCCACAGGCCGCTGGGACCACTCTGGAGGGGTCCTCCAATGACAAAAAATGTTCGCCTCACCAAGGGCTTTCATTTGATACCAGACTTGTAAAATTTTCAAAAAATCGATTTTGGACCTGTCCAGACCCTAGTCAGGGCGCCACAGGCCGCTGGGACCACTTTGGAGGGGTCCTCCAATGAGAAAAAATGTTCCCCTCACGAAGGGCTTTCATTTGATACCAAAGTTGGAATTTTTAAAAAAAATCGATTTTTGACCATTTTGGACCGGTCCGGACCCTGGCCAGGGCGCCACAGGCCGCTGGGACCACTTTGGAGGGGTCTTCCAATGACAAAAAATGTTCGCCTCACCAAGGGCTTTCATTTGATACCAAACATGGCCACTTTTGGAAAAATCGATTTTTGGCCATTTTGGACCGGTCCGGACCCTGGTCAGGGCGCCACAGGCCGCTGGGGCCACTTTGGAGGGGTCCTCCAATGACAAAAAATGTTCGCCTCACCAAGGGCTTTCATTTGATACCAAACATGGCCACTTTTGGAAAAATCGATTTTTGGCCATTTTGGACCGGTCCGGACCCTGGTCAGGGCGCCACAGGCCGCTGGGACCACTTTGGAGGGGTCCTCCAATGACAAAAAATGTTCGCCTCACCAAGGGCTTTCATTTGATACCAAACTTGGCCACTTTTAGAAAAATCGATTTTTGGCCATTTTGGGCATGGTCCACGGTCCGGACCCCTGGCCAGGGCGCCACAGGGGTCCGGGCGAAACCTACTATAGCCTATGCTGTAGTGCTCCCGCACCCCACCCCAAACCCCAAATAAGAGACCTGCTCCCTGTAGATATTTCTGTAGAAGAGGTTAAAGTTGGAGTTGCGACACGGTAGGGCCCACCACCACCAGGGTGCCCCCTAGCCACATGGATAGGTCCTAGACCGAAACTAATGGGCCATTTAGATTCACCATATAGGGGTTCCTATTCGAATACGAAACCTCAGCCCAGCAGCTCTTATGTATAGGGCTGCCTACTCCGTAGGCCCAGACCCCCCCTTTTACACGTTAACTAGTGACCCCCGGCCAGAAAACTACAGGGGACAGATCCAAAATTCATATACCCCATGGCAATCTAGACCATGGGGCCATGCTCCACGGCGAACCTCAGACCCATCGGCCTGCCCCAGTTCAAGTTTACTTGAACAGAAGGATTGACCATTTTTGAAAAAAACTATCTCCGAAAAAATCGAAATCCTGCTATGTACACAGACCTAATGGAATGGAATGGAGGATGAATGAAAACGAAGAGAATAAAAGAAAGGTAGATAGGAGGCATAGAAAAAATATAATTTAAAGAGGGGGGCCCTACCTACTCCATACTCATTTCCCCAAAAATGGGGAAAAAGTTGTTCAAAAAAAACCCCATATGGTATAGGAAATCTAAGACCTCCGACCCCTAGGGGGGGGGGGGGAAATGGAGAGAAAGTCGTGCATTGAAAAATTGAATCTGTCATATCTCAAAAACGGCTCGGCCGATTTTGCTCAAATTTGCACAGCATGTACCCCTCGTGAAGGGGTTTCTACTGGTAAAATATGAAGGCTCTACCTCAACTCCTCCGCCGGCAACAGGGGAAACTATGTTCCAAGAGGCCGCAATACGCCTTTTTTTTCCCTATTCTAGGTAGTGCGCTGACGCGCACTACCTAATAAAGAGTGCGTAAAATATAAAGGGGAAACAAGGAAGAAATGTAAAATACATATACTCTCAGGCAGGTTGTACAAACACGAAAACTAAGCCTGTAAAATGCATATGAGTGGCGTTGAGGTCGTAAATTGAGGAAAACAAGTTGCAACGGCTTAACATATGAGCCTGTCCTACAACGAGGCTCATATTGGCGTATGTCATAACTCATAATATAATTTGTCGATATTTGACCTTCATATAAATAGCACGTAAAGCTTTTCATTACAAAATTGTCCTTTACACATCTTGTCGCTCAGACATTATACTGTGCATACGCATTATACGGCATGCCACTCTGCGCTCTGACTCAGAGCCAAGTGGGGAAAGCATTACGTATATATGTGAGAGTAGTGTGTCATAGTGTTCCGAGAATACAGTAGGAGTACTATAGTGCTTCCGGAAATAGTAGGTGCCATGCTGTTTCGGGAAACATCAGCTTGCATGTATAGTTCAACTTGAGGTGTCGCAGTTCACTTCGTTCAGTCCATTTCTTTCAGGCCACAATGTTAACATATTATTTCTATTCATTCGTTTTTTCTTTAATATGATATCTGATGATCTTTAACGAGACTGCACTGTGACGCCAATATGAGCCTCGTTGTAGGACAGGCTCATATGTTAAGCCGTTGCAACTTGTTTTCCTTAATTTACAACCTCAACGCCACTCATATGCATTTTACAGGCTAGTTTCCGTGTTTGTACAACCTGCCTGAGTACTCATACGTATTTTACATGCGACGTCTTGTTTTCCATTCTTTTACATATGTATGCGCAAAAAAGAACCAACACGATATATTTCCGAACACCATGCGCAAGCAGCCACTATTTTGAACACTTTTGGAAAATTTCATATTTGACCGAAAATCGCCTAAGTCCCAACCCCACCCCACCACAGCACTCTACAGCCACTTTGAGCATACAATTCTATCACAAAAGTTGCTCAGCTCACTTAGGGCTTTCATTTGGTACCAGATTTGACCACTTTTGAAAAATTTCATTTTTGACCGAAAATCGCCTAAGTCCCCACCCCACCCCACCGTAGCACTCTACAGCCACTTGAGCATGCAATTCTATGACAAAAGTTGCTCAGCGCGCTTAGGGCTTTCATTTGGTACCAAATTTGACTACTTTTGAAAAATTTCATTTTTGACCGAAAATCGCCTATGTCCCCACCCCACCCCACCACAGCACTCTACAGCCACTTTGAGCATACAATTCTATGACAAAAGTTGCTCAGCGCGCTTAGGGCTTTCATTTGGTACCAAATTTGACTACTTTTGAAAAATTTCATTTTTGACCGAAAATCGCCTATGTCCCCACCCCACCCCACCACAGCACTCTACAGCCACTTTGAGCATACAATTCTATGACAAAAGTTGCTCAGCGCGCTTAGGGCTTTCATTTGGTACCAAATTTGACTACTTTTGAAAAATTTCATTTTTGACCGAAAATCGCCTATATATGTCCCCACCCCACCCCACCACAGCACTCTACAGCCACTTTGAGCATGCAATTCTATGACAAAAGTTGCTCAGCGCGCTTAGGGCTTTCATTTGGTACCAAATTTGACTACTTTTGAAAAATTTCATTTTTGACCGAAAATCGCCTATATATATATAAACTATATAAACAAACAAACAAACAAACAATTGGTTTATTCAGTAAAGATTATGGTCACGCAGTAAAACATTTACTGAAAAGGAATACAAAGAACTGTATACACAGCTACTTACATGCATCCGTACATACAACAATATAAAACAATCAGATAAAACCTATTTCAGACTAATATCTACATCTACAAACTACGTGAAAATTGTATAAACATGTGCAGTATATAAATAGCCACAGAAATGCTAAAAGATCTTTGTATAAATCGACAAATCTATATCCTGCAGTTTAGATTTAAAAGCCTCAAGTGAATCAACCTTGACAACTTCAAGGGGGAGGTTATTCCACAATTTAACTACTCTGCTACTGAAAAAATTTAGTTTCTCATTTCTTCGGCAGTGTACAGAATCTAACATTAAATTATGGCCCCTTAATCCCACATCCTGACGGTAGGCAAAATAGTCAGAAAAATCTATGTTGTCGAGATTTTTCACTATGCGAAAGCACTGATTGAGATCTGCTTTGATCCTACGCAATTCCAAACTTTCTAATCCCAAAATTGCCAAACGCTCAGAATACGTTATATTGCGCAAACCCGGAATCCGCTTTGAAAACCGCCTTTGAACGTTTTCTACTCTCTCAATATCTTTTTTTAAATACGGAGACCATACTGGCGAATTATACTCCAAAATAGGTCGGATATAAGTAGTGTACATCGCACACAAAAAATCCCGGTCTCGTGATCGAAATGACTTAAAAATAATGTTCATACGAGTCAAAGCTTTAACACTGATTGATGAGCAGTGTTGGGAAAACTTTAATTTATCATCTACAACTATTCCTAGATCTTTCATAGAGTTTACAACTGGAATCTGAACATTGCTCACAGTATAATCGAATTCTCTGTTGTTTCCACCGAAATGCATTAAAACACACTTTTCCAAAGCAATTTTCAATTGGTTCTCGTTCGCCCACCCAAAAACGTTTTCGATATCATGTAAGAGTACACTACGGTCAACATCATTACCACATGTATAATATATTTTTGTATCATCCGCATATATTTTTACATAGCTTTGTTCAACTCTACTAACGACATCATTAATATACACCAAGAACAAAAGTGGACCTAACACACTTCCTTGAGGCACCCCACTCAGAACCCGACACCGTGTTGAATACACCCCGTTCACCCGAACCACCTGATAGCGATCGTTTAGAAAATTTTCTATCCATTTACAAAATATATCAGGAACTTTATAGCGTTTCAATTTGTAGAGCAGCTTCAAATGACTGACCGTGTCAAAGGCTTTACTAATATCGATATAAACTACATCCACCGGAATGTTTTTGTCTATAAATGTGACCCAATCCTTTACACAGTTCAAAAGTTGTGTTTGAGTTGACCTACCAGAGACAAAACCGTGCTGGTGACAAGATATAAAACCGGATTTAGTAAAGTAATCAAAAAGTTCATCCTTCAGTATTCGTTCCATCAATTTACAGCAAATACATGTCAAACTAACTGGCCTGTAGTTAACCGCTCCCGCCTTAGAACCCTTGCCTTTATATATGGGAACAACTATAGCTTGCTTCCAGTCACAAGGCACTATTCCTGTTACGAAGGATTCATGAAAAATTAATTGGAGCAGGGTTTTTTTTTTGGTCGCGGACAAGTGTGCATTTTTTGTGCATTTTTAAAAAATAGTGTGCATTTTGGAAAAAATGTGTGCATTTTTAAAAAATTGTTTATTTTGAACTATAACGTAATTTTTGGCCGTAATTTTGTGTTCTACGCATTTTTGACTTCAACTGGAATCCCACGCTTTAGTTGATGTTTTGATGACGATTTTAAATCTTAACTTGTTAGCACACGTATACTGATATTTAGGCAAATGCAGAACTATACAAACTAACGTATATAGGTGTCGGGTTTTGACACCTGCAATGCTGTGAACCTATTAAGCGCAAAATTGTGAATAACATAAAATCAACATAGGATTGTCAATTTGCTGCCAAATTTACTTATATAATTCAAGACAAAGTAACGATAAGATCCGAGCTGAAATTACGTATTGGTGTAATTCAGCCCTGTTCTGCAGGTAGCCATTTAATATATATATCTAACGTATATATATAATGCAGAAATTAGATTGAAAGTCGACGCCGGGGAGGTCTGTGGGCGGAGTTCCCCAGAAGTTGGAAATTTTTTGGAATTTTGAACACGAAAGAAATTTTTATGAACAATTTCTTACCATTTTAACAGATTAACAAACGGCAATAAGAGAGCTAGCATTGCACACGTCGTACCGTTGTAGAGGAAGAAAATGTAAAGAAATGCTTTAAGAAAAATTGGCTTAATCCAGCCTTTTATTTTTGACGATGAAGGAACGCACACTAGTATAAATATATACTTACAATCTAAAGCAAAAATATTTCAATAATTAGTGGCTTTAGTGAGGAAGAATAAAACAAAGAAAGGTTGTAGCGACGTTGCCATGACCGAAAAATAGTAAGTAAGAAAAAGCGGGGGTCTGGGGGCGGCAGCCACCAGCTAAAAGCTAGAGCTTTTTTTAAAATTTAAAGCACTTTGGAAATTTTTTAGAGCATTTTGTGGTTAGCGGAAGCAAAATTTGACTGTGCATTTATGTGTGCATTTTTAAATTCGAGTGTGCATTTTGGAAAAAAAGTGTGCATATGCACAGTAAAATGCACAAAAAAAAACCCTGAATTGGAGAGGAACAGACAGAAGTATGCTAAACCTTTTAAAGAAAACAGCTGGGAGGGCATCAGGCCCAGGGCTAGAATTTGGCTTCAGTTTCGAAATGGCATTTTCTACATGTTTTCGAGTGATTCTAAAGCTAGAGAGTGAATGGGCTATATCCTCATCGACAACATATTCCGGAACCGTAGGCAGATTATTATCATCAGTAACATAAACAGAAGAAAACTGGTTAGCAAACACATTCGACATATCAAAATCCCCAGACACCTGGCGGTCACCATCAACTAGCAGAGACAAACTACTATGAGGAGACAAAGATTTTTTAACATAGGAGTAAAATGCTTTAGAGTTTCGATTTGACAAAAATTTGGCCTCATATTTCAGGTTATCTTTTTTTACAGATTCAGAACAAAATTTAGCAACTTGTTTATACGCTTTCTTGTTATCAGAAGAAGGACTCTTTTTCATCTTTCGAAACGCTTTTTTCTTATTGGCCAACATTCTCTTGGTATTATTAGAGTACCTTCGAGGGTGTTTCCGCTTGCCCGTTAGTTTCGTCGGTACAAAGATATCAATGAGGTTCAAGCAAATATCCTTAAAAATTGTCCACATTTCGTTAACAGATTTGTCTTGAAACAGCAAACCCCAGTTCATAGCCTGCAAGCACCCATACAAAGCAGCGTTATCAGAATTAGCCCAGACCTTTGTAGGTAAATTTTTTGGTACAGAATTCAAGCATGCAGCATTAATAGAAAAAGTAACAACGTTGTGATCACTGTTCCCTAATGGGGGCATACATTTTGTTTCTGAAATGAGGGAGGGTGTGTTCGCAAATATTAAATCCAAAACAGCCACATCCCTTGTGGGTTCAAGTACATGTTGAACAAGATCAAAAGAAGTGAAAAGATCTAAGAATTCATCTTGTTTATGCACCGCGGAAGCTGTACTGTTAGGCCAGTCAATACCAGGTAAATTGAAGTCACCCGCAAAAATAACAGGAAGGTTCTGATCATTTAAAAATTCTAATAGCAAGTCAAAGTATTCCACGAGGTGGCTAAGAGAAACCGAAGGCCTGTATACATTACATACGAGCATATCTAAATCACAACACTTAATTTTTATACAAACTACATCAGCATCATTGTGAACAGGCACATTCACTTAACAGCACTTCAGCATAGTGGAAACCATAATAGCAACCCCCCCGCCCCTTCTGCCGGTCCTGTCTGCTCTGAAAACATGATACTGGTTGTTACAGGAAAGAAGAGAATTTGGGTCATATATATATGTCCCCACCCCACCCCACCACAGCACTCTACAGCCACATTGAGCATGCAATTCTATGACAAAAGTTGCTCAGCGCGCTTAGGGCTTTCATTTGGTACCAAATTTGACTACTTTTGAAAAATTTCATTTTTGACCGAAAATCGCCTATGTCCCCACCCCACCACAGCACTCTACAGCCACTTTGAGCTTACAATTCTATGACAAAAGTTGCTCAGCTCACTTAGGGCTTTCGTTTGGTACCAAATTTGACCACTTTTGAAAAATTTCATTTTTGACCGAAAATCGCCTATGTCCCCACCCCACCCCACCACAGCACCCTACAGCCACTTTGAGCATACAATTCTATGACAAAAGTTGCTCAGCTCACTTAGGGCTTTCATTTGGTACCAAATTTGACCACTTTTGAAAAATTTCATTTCTGACCGAAAATCGCCTATGTCCCCACCCCACCCCCCACAGCACCCTACAGCCACTTTGAGCATACAATTCTATGACAAAAGTTGCTCAGCTCACTTAGGGCTTTCATTTGGTACCAAATTTTACCACTTTTGAAAAATTTCATTTTCGACCGAAAATCGCCCAAGTCCCCACCTCACCCAACCGTAGCACTCTACAGCCACTTTGAACATGCAATTCTATGACAAAAGTTGCTCAGCTCACTTAGGGCGTTCATTTGGTACCAAATTTGACCACTTGAAAAATTTCATTTTTGACCGAAAATCGCCTATGTCCCCACCCCACCCACCACAGCACTCTACAGCCACTTTGAGCATACAATTCTATGACAAAAGTTGCTCAGCTCACTTAGGGCTTTCATTTGGTACCAAATTTGACCACTTTTGAAAAATTTCATTTTTGACCGAAAATCGCCTAAGTCCCCACCCCACCCCACTACAGCACTCTACAGCCACTTTGAGCATACAATTCTATGACAAAAGTTGCTCAGCTCACTTAGGGCTTTCATTTGGTACCAAATTTGACTACTTTTGAAAAATTTCATTTTTGACCGAAAATCGCCTATGTCCCCACCCCACCCCACCACAGCACTCTACAGCCACTTTGAGCATACAATTCTATGACAAAAGTTGCTCAGCGCGCTTAGGGCTTTCATTTGGTACCAAATTTGACTACTTTTGAAAAATTTCATTTTTGACCGAAAATCGCCTATGTCCCCACCCCACCCCACCACAGCACTCTACAGCCACTTTGAGCATGCAATTCTATGACAAAAGTTGCTCAGCGCGCTTAGGGCTTTCATTTGGTACCAAATTTGACTACTTTTGAAAAATTTCATTTTTGACCGAAAATCGCCTATGTCCCCACCCCACCCCACCACAGCACTCTACAGCCACTTTGAGCATGCAATTCTATGACAAAAGTTGCTCAGCGCGCTTAGGGCTTTCATTTGGTACCAAATTTGACTACTTTTGAAAAATTTCATTTTTGACCGAAAATCGCCTATGTCCCCACCCCACCACAGCACTCTACAGCCACTTTGAGCTTACAATTCTATGACAAAAGTTGCTCAGCTCACTTAGGGCTTTCGTTTGGTACCAAATTTGACCACTTTTGAAAAATTTCATTTTTGACCGAAAATCGCCTATGTCCCCACCCCACCCCACCACAGCACCCTACAGCCACTTTGAGCATACAATTCTATGACAAAAGTTGCTCAGCTCACTTAGGGCTTTCATTTGGTACCAAATTTGACCACTTTTGAAAAATTTCATTTCTGACCGAAAATCGCCTATGTCCCCACCCCACCCCCCACAGCATCCAACAGCCACTTTGAGCATACAATTCTATGACAAAAGTTGCTCAGCTCACTTAGGGCTTTCATTTGGTACCAAATTTTACCACTTTTGAAAAATTTCATTTTCGACCGAAAATCGCCCAAGTCCCCACCTCACCCAACCGTAGCACTCTACAGCCACTTTGAACATGCAATTCTATGACAAAAGTTGCTCAGCTCACTTAGGGCGTTCATTTGGTACCAAATTTGACCACTTGAAAAATTTCATTTTTGACCGAAAATCGCCTATGTCCCCACCCCACCCCACCACAGCACTCTACAGCCACTTTGAGCATACAATTCTATGACAAAAGTTGCTCAGCTCACTTAGGGCTTTCATTTGGTACCAAATTTGACCACATTTGAAAAATTTTATTTTGGACCACCTGACCCCTTACCGACCTGACCCCTCAGACGGTCAAGTGGGGCCAGCCCAGCAAAATGGGTGCGTTATACAGCAAAACCGACACCGGAAATGAGCTGGGCGCACCAGAAAACCCGTATAGAGAAAGTTTTGAGAGGCCAAGTAGAGCCTAGTATGGACCTCCAGGAAACGGTTGCCGACATGACCCTCCAGACGGCAAAGTGGAACCAGCCCAGCAAGATGGATGAGTCGGACGGCAAAACGGACACCGGAAATGAGCTGGGCGCACCAGAAAACCCCTATAGAGAAAGTGTTGAGAGGCCAAGTAGAGCCTAGTATGGACCTCCAGGAAACGGTTGCCGACATGACCCTCCAGACGGCAAAGTGGAACCAGCCCAGCAACTTGGGTCAGTCGGGCAGCAAAATTGATAGCGGGAATCGATTCTCCGTCCGCAAAAACCTTTGCACGCAAGATTTGAGCCTTCCAGGTCGCAAAATAAGCGAAAAAACTAAGTTCAAAGTTGGACCCAAAATTCACCAACTTTGGCAGGCCAGTACCCAAAAATTACGCCCCCGGCAGGAAACTCATATAGCAATTGAACGACCCTGATGTGTCCTATTTAGCCATATAGGCAGTATTGCCCCATATATAGCCCAGTCTGAATTATTAAGGTGACATTGAAGCATACTTTTTGGCCATTTTAGCGTTTTTACCGACTTTGGCCCCCCCGCCAAAACTTTTTTCCGGCTCTGGGAGGCATAAAAACTAGCCTATCGGCTTATTTTTGTTGCGTACTCCAAGAATATATATGGTTTTCATAGGCAAAAATTTTTCTATCTGTTGTTATTAAAGCTACAAAACCCCCTTACCAAACGTCAAAGCGGAGAACCGGAAAAAAATCACTCTCGTAAGCGATTTTTGGCATAACTTTTTAACGGAAAGTGGTACGGGGATGAAACTTCAGGAACATACCAAACTCGACACGTACAATTTTTTGCGCACATAATCTGCGCAGGATCTGCGCAGGAATCTGCGCAGCCTTGTTTTACACGGTCATTCGACCATTTTCACTCATATTATAGGGGTCGCTACCGCGACCCCTATGATATTTGGCCGGACCAAATTTGGGCCGGCCGTCTGAACGATCCCAGACAGATATCAAAAATCGTCTCGTTACGTACGTATGTCAAGCTACCCATCCCAAAGCTTCCTATACAAGAAGCCGCATCTCTCTAGCTTGTTCCCTGAGCCCTGTAGCCGTGACACTAAATTGGCCTTTTTCGGCCATCTTAGCGGTCAGACCATTTGGCTGGCCGCACAGGTGGTGGCCGGGACGTGCAGCGGCAAATTGTCCAAAAAGTAAGTTAACACTCTCAGAAAAACCAAACTTCACTGGCTGAAAATGCCAGAATGTTCAGTTTGTGAGTTAGAACAAAAGTGCTTACCCAAGCGTGACTTATATACATGGAAAAAACAAACGGACCTCCACGCAAAAAAGCAAACGAACTTAACTTGTCCCGAATCGAAAATTTCCAATGTTGCAAATTTTGACCAAAACTTTTTTGCTGGCTGCTTGTAGTATATATATATATATACTCCTCGTGCTGAATCCAACGATACCAAATTTGTCTGCTTTTGTTGTATTTAGCTGGCACGGCGGTTGAACGGGTCGAAAAAGGAGCATTTTAACCAAAAAACCTTGGGTACTACAGTGTAAGGGGTCCTTCCCCCACAAATATCGGATTTGGATGGAGTTCCCCGAGCCAAATCGGGACCTCTACCCCCATACAACCAAAACAGGTTGTGCACTTATGGGAAGGGGTTCGGCTCAAGGAGGGGACGGTCCCCAAACATTGTCAAATCCGACTTTTTGATTTTGTCATTTTTGGCCCACTTTTGCTGTTGGCCAAAAATTTGGAGGGGTGGCAAAATCTGAAAATTTGTCGTTCTGTTGGGAGGGAGAGACCCCCTCTCCAACGCAACTATATATATAGGATTTGGACCTCAGAGGTCAGAAATCTAAAAAAATCGCCAAAAATGCAAAACTTTCTGTATTATATATAACCCTTTTTCCTTCAAACTAAGGCTTGTTTTAACTGTTTAGGCGTTTTTACAGCGTTTAAAGGGTTAAATAGAGGGGGGAATCCCTGGGCTCCTAACTTACTTTTCCAATAAAAATGTAATGTCCGCGCGCAGTGCGGACATAATATTTCAAAAATTTAGGCGCCTTCGTCGCGAAATTGACCACATTATTGCATTGCACCACCCAGTTGCATTTTGCCACCTCCCCCAAAAGTGGCCAAAAATGGCAAAATATCAAAAATTTATATAGTTGGGCTTTTAGCAATTTTTGGGGACCACCCCTTCTCGAGCCGAAACACCCGCTCCCCAGATTTTCTTGCCCAGCCACACCTATATGTGCCCTGGGCCCCCTCTTTTCCGATTTGGGCCCATCCCTTTGGCTGGGGTGTCGGGCCCCTATGTTAGCTGGGCTTATTCTAGGGATTTTTTCTTGGGGGGGCTCCTTGGGGGCCCCCAAAAGTCCGAGGGGCAAGGAATTTGGGGGGGGGCAAAATGTTTTCGAAAAATATGCTAAAAATAGCGCTATCTGTCTGGCATAAACTATAAAAGTTGATTTTCATAGTAAAAATAAGCAGATTTAGTGTTTAAAAGGGTAAAAATGGAGTAAAAATCTCCGGAGAAGCCCGAAAATTTATGAAAATTTGGTTTTCTGAGCAATTTTTCCAGGGCAAAATTTGATACAAAAACTTTTTTTGGGGAGGGGCGATTTTTTTGGGGGAAGGGTGTTTATGGGGGGCCCACTAGAATAAGCCCAGGTTAAATGTATAGTCAAGCGGGAAAAAACCCACTCGAATATGCGGGGAAAAACCCACTCCCAGTGTGGGCTCACCGGTATGAGCTATAGGATTTTAATAGCAAATTTTGAAGAGCGTCCAAAATAACCCGATATATTATATGCTGTATTATTGTCACTCCCGCTGCTTCCCTGCAAACTTTTTGGGACTTTGAAATCCTTGAAAATTTTGGTTCCAAGTGCCAAAATTTGACAAACTTTGCCGGGCCACTCTGAACTACTGGAAAGACCTAGACCGAAACGGATTATATGTACGTGTAGGGTAAGTGTTGCGCTTCACGATGATATATGCCATACCAGGGTTTTCTTTTTGTGTAAAATACTGTGTATTTACACAAAATAAATAAATTTACACAGTGAAAAACTAATTTACACACCAAAATACACAGCCACATTTTCGAAAATTTTTGCAAAAAGTGCTCTGAAAAAATAGTTTTCAAGCCTTTCATATTTAAAATAGCTCTAGCTTTTAGCTGGGGGCTGCCGCCCCCAGACCCCCGCCGCTTTCCAATCATTTACCATGGTTTTCTGCATTACGACATGATTATAGGTTGTTTCTGCAAATACATCTGCTTATCCGGTTGCGTATATTTTATTCACGTACAGCGTGCAAATATTTGTAAGATAGTATAGTAATATAGCTAATACGATTCAATATCGTTTCTTGAACCAGGGGCGGATCCAGGGATGGCGGGGGGCGCCCCCCCGTCGCGATTCGAAGGCAGGAAAAATTAAGGAGAGAAAGAGGAAAAAGGGCAAAAAACAAAATTTCTCGCCTTCGGCGCGAATTTCCTACATTTTAACCACATATTTATTGCATTTATGAAGAAAAAGCTTGAAATGCATCCTATTTTTCGGAGAAAATTACCACTTTTGCCTAAAAATGTCCAGAATTTTTAAGAGTTTATGAAAAGAATTAAAGATCCGAAGACCGATTTTATTGCAAAAACAAAAATTTCTTCAACTTCTGGGGGCTCCGCCCCCCAGACCCCCCGCCGGAAACATTTTACCGCCCCCCTCACTGGGCTCAGAATGGGTGTTTTCTGTCCATATTATGGAAAATTCCCCTACAGCAATTAAAGCTTCGAACCTTTTAGTACGTAACCAGAATGTTTGTGAACAAATTATTCCAAAAAGTTGGAAAATTAAAGAAATGGTTTCAGTAGGCGAAGTTTTTTCCGAAATTAGAATTTGTCCAATCCTAGTTTTGGCATTTAATGGATTATATATATAATCTTTTTAGACTTTTCCATTGCGAATTTTATTACAATTTACAAAATTTCCTCAGCGTCTGGGGGACTCCGCCCCCCAGACCCCCGCGTGGGTTCTTCTGCGTTACACGGACGTGTCCCCCACGGACGTTACACAAGTGCAGTTGCCAGAACTTTTGATTGAATGATCCGAAAATAACATTGTTGCAATAAAATAACGCTTAAATTTATTTTATTTCGTATTATATCTCAAAAACAACACTTTTAGATTTTACACAGCTTCAAACAAAAATACACACTGACATTTAAATTTACACAAGATTTACACAGGTCCGATTTTGAAAAAGAAAACCCTGTGCCATACTGCTCTGACCCCTAAGCCGGTGCGACCTGGGGTCTGGGGATGGCCTAGAGTAGGCGGGAAGAAACCCATCAGTGGGAAACCCCACTTTCCAAAACTGAATAGTTTTCTAACCATTAGCAGGAAAGGTCAAACTAATACATACGTTTGCTTAGTAGACCCTATAGATTAAACTGGTAAAGGTTTTGCCTGGGTTCGTTCTGATGTGAGTGCTCCAGGGTGTCGAAATCGGACATGGCGCCATTTCAAACCAAAATTTCTGTTTTGGACAAAAATGCTTAGTTTTGCCTTAAAATGGGTTAGTTTGGCTCCAAATACAAGAAGTTAGTTAGTTAGTTAATACAAGAAAAACGCGTTTTCTACACTATAGGATGCTTAAGCTGCCGAAAATAAACAATTTTTTAAAATTTGCAAAATTTGCCATGCTTACGTGTTAACCATATATACACAAGTAACAAAAATGCTCCGCACAAAAGGGGATAATATGTGTGTTGGGTCTATGTCTGTCGTTTAAATTCCGGTTGAGAAAGCAAGTATATAAATCCGACACAGCAAGTTTGGGTGGGTGGTTCTATGGCGAAAGTTGTTCAGTTCGATGCGGGCCTTCATTTGGCTCGAAATTTGACCACTTTTGAAAATTTTAATTTTTGACCCAAAATCGCCTAAGTCCCCACCCCACCCCACCACAGGCCTCTACAGCCACTTTAGGTACGCACTTCTACTGGGTTTATTTTACTGGGGGGGGTTCCCCCACTTTTTGGGTTCCCCCCCCCACTCGAGCACCTCCCCCCCACTTTTTTGGGCTTCCCCCCACTCACTATAGGGTGCCCAGAAAATGCCAAATTTTAAGGATTTTTGGTCAAAAATTTCAAACATTTTCCGGCTTCGCCGGAAACTTATGATGAAAAATCGCCTTTTTTGGTGCTAAAACTTGATTTTTGAGCACTTTTAAGCATAGTTATAGCAGTGTATGTGGAAAACAGGCTATTTATACAGCATTTTTGGCTCGGCTCATTTTATTCCCCCCCCCACTTTTCGACCTCCCCCCCCACTAGTGGGGGGGGGGCGTCCCCCCCACTCTCCCCCCCACTTATTTTTGCCTAAAGTAAACCCAGTTCTATGACAAAAGTTGCTCAGTTCGATGCGGGCTTTCATTTGGTATATACCAAATTTGACCACTTTTGAAAAATTTTATTTCTGACCGAAAATCGCCTATGTCCCCACCCCACCACAGCACTCTACAGCCACTTTGAGCGTACAATTCTATGACAAAAGTTGCTCAGCTCACTTAGGGCTTTCATTTGGTACCAAATTTGACCACTTTTTACCTTTTTTACTTGACCCCCTATATACCCGATTTACCCTTCAAACGGCAAAGTGGAGCCAGCCCAGCAAAATGGGTGGGTCGGACGGCAAAACGGACTCCGGGAATGAGCTGGGCGCACCAGAAAACCTCTATGGACAAAGTTTTGAGAGGCTATGCACAGTCCTATATGGTGTTCTTGGAAGTCGGTACCGACTTGACCCTCCCGACAGCAAAGTGGAACCAGCCCAGCAATATGGGTGGGTCCGACGGCAAAACTGCTTACGGGAATCAATTCGCCGTGCCAGAAAACCTTTGTATGAAAGAATTGAGCTTTCTAAGTTGAATACACAGCGAGAAATTTCGATTTTTCAGTTTTCGAATTTTCACCATTTTTGACCGGCCACTGTGGTCGCATATGAAGTGATAGAGAAACGAAACTTAGCTATTTTGTTAGTTCAATATATGTAGTTTTTGAATATAAAAAGAAATCGGCTCCAGCTCTTAACGTTCGAAGTGCGCAGCGACCACAAAAATGGTCATTTTTCGCTCTGAGCCGACTTTGCGGCGCCGCTGCGGCTTACCTGCGGCGCAAAAAAAGTAGCGATTCTTAAATGGCGCATGGGGTACTACCAGACCCTATACCCCTTTAGGTCCGGTCTCCGCTGCAGATTACGTGAAAGACGCGGAAATTCAGGACAATACGACCTTTAAATAGGAGAAACCGGAAAAAAACATCGCCGCCATAACCGGTCCAGGGCGCAACTTTTTAACGGAAAGTGATACGGGGCTAAAACTTCGAACACATACTAAACTCGATGTGCTCTACAATTTGCGCATGAAATCTGCGCAGGATTTTGCGCAGCCTCTGCGCAGCTTATTTTACGGTGTCTCCAGGGAGTTTTGACACATATTATAGGGGTCGCTGCCGCGACCAGGGGCGTATCCAGGATTTGGAAAAGGAGGGGTTTTGACTAAAATTTATTGAAAAGGAGGTGGTTTTTACAAAAATTTTCACGTTTTATAATGGAATATTGAAAAAATGTAACCCAAAAGGAGGGGATTTCAACCCCCAAAACCCCTCCCCTGGATACGCCCATGGCCGCGACCCCTATGAAAATTTTGAAAATTCAATTTTTTGTGAAAATTTTCAAAAATGTTGCTATTCTTCGATGTAGACCTACTAAAAACAACCCGCTCTTTCAAATGGCACCGTCAAAAAGGTTCTGGCACGTTTCCAGCAAAAAATCCGGGTGGGTTTTTTCCGCCGATGGGTATTTTTCCCGACAGGGAGAACTTTAATTTCTCCATAACGGCAAGGCCTAGATTGACAAAGCTCATTCGAAAGCTTAGGGCAAGCCCTAATTAAATATATATAGCATCAAAGTTCTGCTAGCCCAGACCAGTCGAAAGTTCTGGTCCAAGCATGAAAAAGTGGGGTTTTTCCCGCTTGACTATATATATATATATAAACTTTCACAAGTTTGACCAAAGAACTTTGATAAACTTTTATAAAAAATAGGAAAATTTTTGCTGAAAACCGAAAAACTTTTGTCAAAATTTGGGAAATGTTGCTGAAAATTAAATGTGGCAAAATCATTCAGTTCCGAAAAAAAGGTACCACGCTTTGGGGTCGGGCCCCCCCTCCGTCCGTCGCAACCTCCCCAGATTTTTTGCCCAGCCACAGCTATGCCCGGCCCCTCAAGTGTATAGCCATGGGGTGAAAAAACCCACCCCCTTTTTGGGGGGAAAAACCCACCTAAAATAAGCAGGAGTGAACCAAATGACTTGATCTTTGCGGACATAGGTTAGAAAAGTCGCGCATCCTGCAGCTATGTTTTGGAGCTCATATCTCAACCCATGACCCAGGAGGCGGGTGGGTTTTCCCCAAGGGGTGGGTTTTTCACCCCATGGCTATACACTTGAGGGGCCGGGCATAGCTGTGGCTGGGCAAAAAATCTGGGGAGGAGGGTGACGGACGGAGGGGGGCCCGACCCCAAAGCGTGGTACCTTTTTCGGAACTGAATGATTTTGCCACATTTAATTTTCAGCAACATTTCCCAAATTTTGACAAAAATTTTTCGGTTTTCAGCAAAAATTTTCCTATTTTTTATAAAAGTTTATCAAAATTCATTTGTAGTTGGGCAACTTGTGAGAAAGTTTATATATATATATATAGTCAAGCGGGAAAAACCCCACTTTTCATGCTTGGACCAGAACTTTCGACGGTCTGAAACTGTAGAGACTTTGATGCTATATATTTATCATCAAAGTTCTGCTAGCCCAGACCAGTCGAAAGTTCTGGTCCAAGCATGAAAAAGTGGGGTTTTTCCGCTTGACTATATATATATATATAAACTTTCACAAGTTTGACCAAAGAACTTTGATAAACTTTTATAAAAAATAGGAAAATTTTTGCTGAAAACCGAAAAACTTTTTGTCAAAATTTGGGAAATGTTGCTGAAAATTAAATGTGGCAAAATCATTCAGTTCCGAAAAAAAAGGTACCACGCTTTGGGGTCGGGCCCCCCCCCCCTCAGTCCCGTCTGTCTCCGGATTTTTTTTTTTTTTTTTTTTTTGTGCCCCCGCGGGGGGGGGGGGGGGGGGGGGGGGGGGCCCCCCCCCCCCCCCCCCCCCCCCGCCCCCCCCCCCCTGGAAATGAAAAACCATTTCCTCCTGGGTCATGGGTTGGAGATATGCGCTCCAAAAACGCATTCAGATTGAGTGACGTCTTCTTAACCTATGTCCGCAAAGATCAAGTCTTTGTGTTTTGCTCCTTTCTTATTTTAAAACATTCCCCCCTTGGCAACTACTTTTTGGTTCAACCATCCAAAAATTTACCAAAAGTTTGGACCGATGTAACTTTTGACTGGGTTGGGCTAGAAAAGTTTTGCAAATATCTGCAATGATGGCAACTCTTCCTCTTTGCACACAGTTGTCTGGCACATTGCCAAACGTGGCGGGGAAAAACCCACTTCGGGGGGAAAACCCACCCAAATTTTTTTGAAAAATTTTTTAACAACTCAACACGGAAACAATTAGAGACTATAGCACGGTACTATCGAGCACGCTGCGTCATCCTATGCGGTCAGATTCGAACAATTTTGCTTACCTGGCTAGCTAGGGGCTAAAAACCATAAAAGTGCCATTTCGCAGCTGGAGGACCCAATACAGGTACAATTGTGGATTTTAACAGCCAATTCTACGTAAAAAACCATTCTCTACACGATAGAATAATATATACATATATATATAAGTTTTATCAAATTATACATCATTTTTAGCATTTTTCAAAAATTGTCCTATATATGTTTATGTGTTAAACTTTATGAAACCTGGCCAGTTGATGCAGCATTTTCAACGGCACATGAGATCTCAAAAAAGCTACTTAGATGGGGTTTTTTGGTTCATACTAACTAAAAAAGGGTTGAATTTTACACTGGAAGTGTCAGAATTGCGATAGAACAATTTTTAAGACCTGTGAGGGGTGGGTTTATTTCCCCCAAAAAGGAGGTGGGTTTTCACCCCATGGCGTACTACACTTGAAGAGGCCGGGCATAGCTGTGGCTGGGCAAAAATCTAGGAGGTTGCGACGGACGGAGGGGCCCGACCCCAAAAAGCGTGGTACCTTTTCGGAATTTGTGATTTTGCCACATTTAATTTTCAGCAGTTTAAAAATTTCGACGTCAAAAAATTTTCGGTTTTCGAAAATTTTCTATTTTTTATAAAAGTTTATCAAGTTCTTTAGTCAGAAACTTGTGAGTTTATATATATATATAGTCAAGGAAGAGCCACTTTCTTGGACCAGAACGCCTAAGCTTTCCGAATGAGCTTTGTCAATCTAGGCCTTGCCGTTATGGAGAAATTAAAGTTCTCCCTGTCGGGAAAAATACCCATCGGCGGAAAAACCCGCTGACGTGCCAGGACGACGGTGCCATTTGAAAAGCGACTGGGTCTACATCGAAGAATAGCAACATTTTGAAAATTTTCACAAAAAATTTTTCAAAATTTTCATAGAAATTCGCGGCCACATGGGTAATCCAGGAGGGGAGGGGTTTTGGGGGTTGGGGAAGCCTCCCCTCACTTTTGGGTTACATTTTTCAATATTCCATTATAAAACGTGAAAATTTTGTAAAAACCGCCTCCTTTTTCAAATAAATTTCAAAACCCCTCCTTTCAAATCTGGATACACTGGTCCGCGGCAATATTTATATTGGTGAGCGCGCTGATTTTCGGTAATAAAACATAAAAGCGCGGCACTACGCAAATCCTGCGCCTATTAATATCAAATTGTAGAGCACATCGAGTTTGAAACATGTGTTCGAGTTTTAACCGTATCTTTCCGTTAAAATTTTGATATTTTTTCCGAGATATATTTATAAGGTCGTATTGTCCTGAATTTGCGTCCTTCACGTGACGAGACCTAAAGGAGTATAGAGACGGTAGTACCCCATGCGCCGATTTAGATCGCTACTTTTGCGCCGCAGGTAAACCGCAGCAGCAAGTCGGCTCAGAGAGCGAGAATATGTTTGTAGTCGCTGCGAACACGTTAAGAGCTGGAGCCGATTTCTATATTCAAAAACTACATATATTGAACTAACAAAATAGCTAAGTTTCGTTATCGCTTCATATGCGACCGCAGTGGCCGGTCAAAACTGCTTGCAGAGATCAATTAGCAATACGTAACTT